>CM063497.1:107189745-107199745 GCA_032207245.1 Pardosa pseudoannulata | reverse complement strand
AAATAGTTGTTTTCTTTCTGTTATTTATTCTGTTATTAATTTATTGTAATTTAAATTTATTATTCCATTTATGTTTTGTAAGTATTGTATTTGTGAGTATCGTAAGTTGCTTTCTGCTCAAGTGCACTGCCCGAGACGTGCAGTCTTTGAGGAGGGAGCAATGTTACGAATTTACGAAAATTGCTTGAGTTTAGCATGGGACTCTATGGGTATCTCGCCAAATTGGCGAGATATAGGCTCGTTGGCGATGGATTTGGCAACCTACTTTTGTCGCCAAGTTATATCGCCAAGTGTCGCCAACTGTCGCCAAGTGTAGCGTTACGAGGCCACTTCCGGTTCCGGCTTCTGGAGTGTTCTGGCAGTTTCTGTGAGCCTATATAAGGCAGACGGAGTCCCATGCAGAAGAGAGTCGTTAAGAGAATATCTCGGTCTAAGAGGAGTACGCACGGTGTGTTGTGCTTGATGCGGAAAGTCTTGCGTGAGCCGACGGCTTTGGGCTCAAAATTGTTCCGCGGAGCTTTTGACGTTGTATTTCTTCCAATAAAGTATTTGTCTTCGTGCTGCAGTCTTGCTTGCTTGCTTAAAGTCCATTCAATCCCTGAACCCAGCAGTTTTAGTTTTGGAAGTTCGTAACAATATATATATATATATATATATATATATATATATATATATATATATATACATACATATATATATATATATATATATATATATATATATATATATATATATATATATAGTGATCAAATTTTTAATGAGTCAAATTGGCTCGGTCAGTAAATCTAGTGTTAAATGCTACTAAGTTATATATTTAAATTGATATTTTTACTGTCAGCTAAGCCTTTTTTCTAATTTTATACATAAAGAAGTTTCTAGATTTGACAGACATATTTTTTAATACATGGTTTCATTTTTATCATTTAATATCATTTTATTATTTAATTTCATTGTATAATGGATTCATGACTGCATTTAAGTTCTCTTATCTCCGAATAAGTCCAGGCAGTTAAAATAAGGGGGGTAATATCATATACAACCGGCGAAAATAATTTTGTTGGTTAAACATGTATACATCCTTTTAAAATATAGATTTATAAACTATATAATATAAAGTTTCTAACCTAAAACAGTATTAATAGATGTTTTAACTAATTTCATAAGCATTTCTTTATCCTGCATTCTGAAAAAGATACATCTTGTAAAAGCTTGGAAAAGAAAACTGATTTTTTTTCTCGTATTACCACTCTTTTTCTGTAATAGCATATATATAATCTTTCAAAATACGTTTTGAAATCCTAGACTGTCAAGAAAAGTGACGTTTAATTCGGAAATAATAGAAATTTCTAACAGATAGAAGTATCTTCACTAGATACAGACACCTTGAGTCTTTTATAATGTGGTAATTATTTGTAACATTTAAATATAATGAAATACATTCAAGAATTATAAGAAATATTATTTTTTTATTCTTTTATGTTGTATAGGAGAAATATTGAAACCGTCGAAAAATTCGATCGCGAGAATTTGTTTGACTTTCATGTTTTGGATTTCCTTGTGTCGAAAAATACAATTTTCGGAAATTTGTTTGACTTTCCTGTTTTGGACTTCTTTGTGTCCAAAAATGCAATTTTTGTAGATTTTGTTTGATTTTCATATTTTGGACTTCCTTGTGTCCAAAAATACCATTTTTGGAGATTTTGTTTGATTTTCATATTTTGGACTTCCTTGTGTCCAAAAATATCATTTTTGGAGATTTTTTTGACTTTTATATTTTGGATTTCCTTGTATCCAAAAATACCAATTTTGGAGAATTTCTTTGACTTTCATGTTTTGGACTACTTTGAAAATACCATTTTTGGAGATAAATTTTGATTTTCACGTTTTGGACTTCCTTGTGTCCAAAAATACAATTTTTGGAGATTTTGTTTGATTTTCCTGTTTTAGACTTTCTTGTGTCCGAAAATACTATTTTTGTAGAATTTGTTTGACTTTCATGTTTTGGACTACCTTGTGTAAAAAATACAATTTTTGGAGATCTTGTTTGATTTTCATTTTTTGGACTTTTTGTGTCCAAAAATACCCTTTTTGGAGATTTTTTTGGATATTTATGTTTTGAACTTTGTTGTGTCCTAAAATTGGTTAGAATCCTTCTCTGAGGGCGTGAATTGTAGCCCCAGTGGTCAATTTAGACTGGGGATTAAAAAGCAGAAAGCAAAGGGACGCGGGGTTTCTGCCTTTGACTTAAGATTTGAAAACCCCTCAGAATTTTCTAGGGCCGTCTTTGGGGTTTTATTCAAAATACTACATTAGTTTCCCGATCTAGTTTACTTTTCCTTTCATATATATACGGCTCTTATAGAATATATATGCACTAGCATATAGCCCATCATATGACGAGATCAGTAAAATTTTTAAATTTCCAGAATTATAGAGTACCTTATGAGGCTGGTAAAAAAAAATGATTTGCTTTTTGGCTGGGAATTATCTGGCACACGCTCAATAATTTATTTTTATCCTGATACTCTTCTAAAGTCTCCCGATAGTGTGAATACAGTTTAGTATCATGTTGAATTCATTTAGAAAGATAATTCAAAGTTTTTTTTAGCTACGTCGAAATTATCGTTAAGTTTTTTCCATTTTTTTCCATAGTAATTAATGGAAGAAAAGGAATAAATCATCATTTTTATTACTTCATTGAGGTAGATAGAATTTATTGTTAATACCGGTGATAAAATTTTCATTTCAACAAAAAGTAATCTATGATTCAGTTTGATATCATCACATATGTACATAATCTGTTATTTAAGACAAATATAAAAAAAAGTATTTACGTAACATCTAAATTCAGTGAAATTATGCATGAAAATAAAGCAGACGATATTTAAGTAATTTAAAATAAGAAATGATTAAATGAGATGGTTAAAGAAATGACGTCATAATGCTAATAAAAACCATGTTATTTTTACCTATTAGGCTGGTTGTACGAGGCATGTTTTTTAAGTAAGTACCGTTTTGCGATTCCGCCGCCGCAGCGCTACGGTCGGCGTTCCGCGCATGTGGGCTGGTTACCTACATCTCTTGTCTACTCACTGACGCCATTACAGTCTGATTCTTCATTGTATATGTTGTTTACTGAGTGTTTAAGATGCCTCCGACAATCATGAGTCCCGCCGATTGTGAAATACGGGCTGTTATACGATTTCTTAGTGCTAAAGGCGTAAAACCGATCGATATTCATCGTGAGATGTGTGAAGTTTACGGACAAAACATTATGAGTGATGGAATGGTAAGGAAATGGGAGAGATCATTTAAAGACGGCAGCACAAATGTGCATGATGAAGCACGGAGTGGGCGTCCTTCATGTGGCTAATCGGACCAAAGATCTCATCAAATCTTTTAAATGGGAAACTCTAGATCATCCTCCAAACAGCCCTGATCTGGCACCCAGCGACTACCATTTGTTCCTGCACTTGAAGAAACACCTGGGTGGTCAGCGTCTTCAAGACGATAACAAAGTCAAAACATTTGTGATACAGTGGTTAACAAGTCAGGCGGCAGAATTTTATGAGGAGGATATTCAAAAACTGGTGCCACGTTATGACAAGTGCCTCAATATTCACGGAAATTATGTAGAAAAGTAGATTAAGGTACAGGATTTCATGTAAAAATAAAACTATTGCGATATCTTTGCACGTCTTTTTTTAATTCCAAAACGGTACTTACTTAAAAAACATGCCTCGTACATACAGCGGATTTTTTACCAAGCGGATAATTTATCGTCGCCGATCAACGAAATGAACGTTTACTCACAGGGCGGGAAAATTTCTGTCGCCGTAGTCTTACGCAGTGTAAACTTGTGCTGCCACAGAGCATGACCTGCTGTATAGGGGCTGACAACCCATAAATTTGTTTAGGGCTTCAAAATTCCGGCTGCGAGAGTGAGAAAATTTAATCCTATCGATTTTTCTTTATCTAAAAACTTACAATTCGTATTTATACTGTTTATGTTTAAATTCTAAAAATATTTGCAATCCTTAATCGTATAGGAAACAGTTATGAAAATTCGTAAATTTAATTAATAAGCAGAAATAAAAACTATTTTACAGTCGCTCACTATTTTTACGTGACCCAACTTTCGTTGCAGACTGTTAAAAAGTATTCTGCCGGTGGGTGTATAGGTAGAGATGTAAAAAATCTGGAATTTTGAAGAGGTAGGAATAAACCCGGGAATTTTGGGGAATAAACCCGGAATTTTGGGAACTTTGGGAAGAAATCCTTTTAACAATGTTTACATTTATTTTTTCAACAGTGGCTATTTAAGAACCAGCATATTATTTCTGAGAGATTTTTTTTTACTTTTGGCAATATATATATATATATATATATATATATATATATATATATATATATATATATATATATTCAAGAAATAATAGCAATAAATGATTTTATAGTAATAATTATGTAATTAATTACTCTGTTAGTCTTGTCAAACACGTAAGTGGTTGCTTCCATTTTAATTGCTAATATAATAATTATTTACATTATTTTTGATCATTATTTATTACTAGCATATAGCCCGTCATATGACGGGATCAGTAAAATTTTTAATTTTCCAGAATTGTAAAGTACTTTATGAGACAGGTAAAAAAAATATTTGCTTTTTGGGTGAGAATTATCAGGTACACGCTCAATAATTTTTTTATGTGTCAATCAGACATCAGGATCTGGAAAATCAGACCTTATTGTTAGAGAATTGAAAAAATAAATATTTCAAGTCCAAATGTTAACAAAAGTGAAAGCAAGTTGAATAGAACTTGAAATGAAAAACAAAGAATACACCATTTCTTCAAAGTGTGAGAAAATAATAAAATCCAAACATTTTATTTTTGAATTATAGAGTAAAAAAAATAAAGCTACGGCCAATCCTAGATTATACATCCCCCCTAAATAAACATTATCTTCCTCATACATCTCTATAGAAAAAGTTAAAAAAGCTGCACTACTGATTCTGCCAATCAGCATTTGAATTGAATCAGGAACATACGATTAAATAATCATGTATTTAAAAGTAACATCATTTGTAAAATAGCAAAAACATATAAAATGTTTTAAAAACAATGTAAATGTTTATTGAAACACATACATATGAAAAATGTGTACGTTTAAACTTTAAAAAACGACACACTAACAAAATCCATTCCCCTATATAATAATAGAAGTTATCTATCCGTCTGTCCTCGAATTTATGAAGTGTTTCGACCTGGAATAGAGGCATCCATATTGGATTCTTGATGAATTAGAGTTAGCAAAATTGGTTACAATAAAAATTGAACACAGACACATAGTAATACTAAATACAAAGGTCTTTTTTTTAAATATTGATTCATGTCATTACAGTCGTTTTAAATTTAAATAAATTTATGGGAAAAAACCTCACGATATACAACATTAGCTGTAAAAGAACTTGACTGCTTTTTAATTTTTCCTTGATTATCTGTTTCTTCGATGCACAATTTGAGATTATTCGGATTCCGACACCTAGATAAAGCAACATATAGTTGTCCATGAGAGAAAACAGGCTGAGGGAGATATATTCCAACATGATCGAATGTCTGTCCTTGAGCTTTGTTGATTGTCATAGCATATGCTGGAATTATTGGTAATTGTCGGCGCTTTAAAATGAAGGGTAGATTAATATCACTCGGACGTAAATCAAATCGATTTATGAACACAATGTCACCTTTGTTACACTCTGAAAGTATCTTTGCAATTATAAAGTTTTCATGAAGTTCCATCACACATAATCTTGAACCATTACAAAGTCCTTGTTTTGCATTCAAATTTCTCAGTAACATAACAATAACCCCTTTCTTCAACACTAACTGATGAGGTGGCATCCCAGACGGTGTTTGTCCATGAAGAAATTCAGGTGGATAATTATGAATATCATTATCATCTTCAGAAACAATTGTATCTACACTGTTATAAGTATGGGCATTTCCTTCAAGACCTAATATTATTTTCTGATTTATTTCAAGAGTCTTCTTATTTGTAGGTGATAAAATGATTCTTTTCGCCATATCTTCAATATCCATGTTCCTGAAATTTTCAGTATAGATAGCATTTATAATGTTTTTCTCTACCATGTGAGATGGAATTTTCACAGAATCATATGGCAATCCTTCTATTTGAGAAAGAGTTCCAGAACCAATATTCAGCAGCCATTTGTTATGGGAGTCTTCGCCAGCACTTCTCATGTTAATTCGGAGTGTGAGTTGAGTAAATACAGACCAAAGAGGACTGGACTTTATACAACTTTCAATAACTTCAGTTCTATTTCCTTTGGACACAACAGGAAGGGTTTGTCTGAAGTCTCCACCAATTACCATTACTTTTCCTCCAAATGGCCTATCATTGTTCATAATTTCTTTCAATAGTAAGTCAATACATTGAATGCCTTCCTTTGTCAACATTGTAATTTCATCAATGATTATGAGCACAGCTTTTTTTAGTAGTTTAGCATCAGATGTATCAGCTGTCATTCTTGAAACTGAACTGTCCAATAGAGGTACAGGTAATTTAAAACCACTGTGAACTGTTCGACCCCCTCTCAGTAATGTTGCAGCAATTCCAGTAGTTGCAAATGGGAGTGCCACTTTTCCTTTTCCTCGAATAAAAGATAATAAAGTGCAATATAAAAATGTTTTGCCAGAGCCACCTGGTCCATCCAAATAAAAATATCTATTCTTTTCACATTCATTCTTTATAGCTTGTAGAATAGTATTGAATGCTTGGAGTTGATCATAATTCAGAGATGCTATTCTTTCATTGGCTTCTTGCTCCTCTTTCAATTCATCATACATTTTATACTCAAAACCAGTTCCATTTGGTACTGGTAGACCAAATGATGCACACGACATTCCATGTTGTTTCAATATTGTGTTAATATCATGAAGAGCAAAGTTTAGGGCTTCATTTTCATTTGAATTGCGGAAGAAATCTATACACATTTCTCTCGAGTACTTATTCCACAGGTTAAGTGCATTTGTTGGATTACAGAATATCAGTATGAATGAAAATGTCTGGCGGAGTTGTTTTGGCATTTGAAGAACGGAAGCTTCTTGCAAACAATTATACCACTCTTCATCAGAGTCTAGTAAGTGAAGATGGAAGGCTGCTTCTTTAAAGGAGACGTAAACAATATTGTGAACTGTTCGTAGAAACTGAAAGCTTGTAGCAGCAGGTACATGAAGCAGCAACATTCTTAGGTAAAATCTTTCTTCATCTTTCACACTAACTATATGCATTCTTGAAACAATCTTGGATCCACCTTTTTTTCGTTTCAGCCAGTTGTTTCCAACATATACATAATTATAAGGAACATCAGTATACAAAAGATCTTTCGCATCTATATCTGTTTTATTTAAATCAAACCAAGCCTCAAGTTTCGTCCTGCGACTTCTTGCAGATTGCAATGCTTCTTCTTCATGACCCTCGGTAAACATTATTCTTTGTTTTTCTGGAAGGTGTACGGGGAGTCTGATAACTGCATGTGATCTGTCATGCATTCTAAATTCTAACAAACGCCACATTGCTTCTGGAGCACTAACATATCGTGCACTAATGTAATTAGCAATTTCATTTTGCTGCACTTCCCCTGCACTCACAACTAAATTAGCACAATCATAACCTTTGTATATGTACTTGTAAATATATTTCACAGCCCTGACTGATGTGCATACCTCAACATTTATGTGGGCATCATACTTCATTAAAAGATAAGGATTGTAGGGCACCACAAATCTGTTGTCCATTTGCACCCCTCTAACTAAACTACTTGCACCTACTCTTCGTCTATATAAAGGATAACCCTCGTCATGTATAACAGTTTTTGACTGATAATCCTTTGGAAAGTTTTTATTGCATTTCCCTTGTTCCATGCACGGTGCTCCTACTCTATTGACACCACACAAGGTCCATGCATCATGCATCGTGTCACAATATCATACAAGAGTGGATTCTCCTTCTGGTCTGGAATTTCGGCACACACAATCCGATCAATCATTTCGGGAGTAGATAATTTATCTTCAGAGCGTAATACGAGTAACAAATGTGCATGTGGCAAACCACGTTTTTGAAATTCTATGGTATATACATGTGCAACCGAAATGCCTAAAACGCCATTAGTTGTTACATCTTCAAGGAGTGCTTTCAGCTTCAAGTTATAAACTCTAGCAATTAAATCAGGCCTGTCATGTGCTTCTTCACAAATCAGTAAATTTTCTGTTATTTCTGGCCACTTTGGATTTGCTGTAAATGTTAAAAACACATCGGGTGACCCAAATTTTCCAAATATGGACATGGCATCCACACATCTTTCACGCATATTTCTTGGAGAACCCTCAAAAGATGAAGGTAATATTACTGGAATACCTGGTGGAACCGTACTATTATTTTCTCGCTGTTCAATATGATCTGCCAAACCTTGGTAATATTCACTACGCAACTTGTTCTGACGAGTTCGGATGAAATTTAAATTGTTTGCTTCCACTTGTAAATAAGAATCTACAATATACTGTTGTGTCAGCTTGCCACCATTTAATACTGGATTGAAGTCGCCTCTAATTGCCAGTAATGCAGCTTTATATTGCAGCATAGTTACATTTATTCGAATCTTATTTTTTTGGACCCCTTCATAAGCATCACAAGTCCAATTAGGCTGCCACCCTGGTTCCCCAAAGGGAAAAAATAAAGGGTAACACATAGGATCTAAATTAGGACTCAATATGTTGATATTCACAAACTGTTGTTTAGGGTTTTTGGGATTATTTGGATAAATTCGTAAATCCCGTTCAAAAGGAGGTTCGCCATCATCGTTTACAAAAAACCATTGCGATTTCATTATGCGTTGGTTCATTATAACGTCGTCTGTCCGATTGCCTATCTCGCCTGAACACCAAATTCACTACTGGAACATTTTCAGCTGCTTGTCGTGCTTCTTCAAGTGCTTGAGCTTCAATTTCTCGTAACATGTGGTAGGTATGGCACAGTCTGTTGTTCTGTCTAAAGAATCGATCAATATTATCAAGAATACATGTCAAACATTGCTCATTAGCTGGATGCGATACTCTAAAATTGGTAGCTTGGGTACTGTCGAGCACATAAAGTTGAGCAAACTTGGGTGTCTCTCCATCTATAGGTTGAAGGTGACTTGTATGGTGATATATCTGTCCATGAACTTTGAAGACATATGGTCCCCGACCACTAAAATTTATCACTTTGGCGCCCATGGAGGCAAAAGATACAGCACTGTTGTAGGAGCGAATATTTTGTTTGAAGTTTTTGTGATATTAAATTTGCAGGGTTTGACATAAGATCTTGTAAAAAAGTTGGATAACTTAACTCCTTTCCTTGAACATCCAAGGGTTTGCTGAGTGCAACTTTGCCTTTTCGGCAACAACTTGTAAATTTCCCATCTTGTGGTTTTTCACCAACAAAATGTTTAGCTCCACAAAACTCACAAATAACATTAAGGGGTCCACAGTTATGTATATTAATATTTTGTGGTTCAAAAGTGTCAATCTGTTGTTCAATTATTTCAAGTTGACGAATCTTTAGTCTTCGTTTCGACATACGTTACTCACTTGCCTCAATTTTATCTTCTTGAATCTTCAATCTTTTTTCACGTTTACGTTCAGCATCTTTTTGTTGGCGAGCCTTTTTTACAAACGCATTTTCTTGAGCCCTTTTTCTTCGTTTATGTGTTGCATCTTTCTCTTTACGGATTATTTGGCGATTATACTTTATTGAATTTGACACAGAATTAACGTAAACGTCAAAATGGCCACTTGATAATTCATTGGAAAAGCGTAGCCGCTTAGTGGGGTTTCCCTCACTTCCAAAACTGTAATAAAGGTTACAATCACGGTAAACCTCAAACACATACTCAAAAATTTCACCTGCTGCATACAACTCGCAAAATCCTCCAAAAGTT
>CM063497.1:107157245-107187245 GCA_032207245.1 Pardosa pseudoannulata | reverse complement strand
ATGAGATCAGAATTTCATTATCATTAACGCCCGTGTTCACGGAACTATTCATATTCACACATTGATGGAAATCGCTTCGAAATCCAAGGCAAACTTCATGCCAAGCTTTACGAGTAGCGTTTTTGTCCTTAAAACTTTCCAGAGTTTTATCCCATAAAACAGGTCTCTTGTATTAATGAGATCAATATTTCATTATCATTAACGCTCGTGTTCACGGAACTATTCATATTCACACATTGATGGAAATCGCATCGAAATCCAAGGCAAACTTCTTGCCAAGCTTTACGAGTAGCGTTTTTGTCCTTAAAACTTTCCAGAGTTTTATCCCATAAAACAGGTCTCTTGTATTAATGAGATCAGAACTTCATTATCATTAACGCTCGTGGGCACGAAACTATTCATATTCATACATTGATGGAAATCGCTTCGAAATCCAAGGCAAACTTCATGCCAAGCTTTACGAGTAGCGCTTTTATCCTTAAAAATTTCCAGAGTTTTATCTCATAAAACAGGTCTCTTGTATTAATGAGATCAGAATTTCATTATCATTAACGCCCGTGTTCACGGAACTATTCATATTTACACATTGATTGAAATCTATTCGAAATCCAAAGCAAACTTCATGCCAAGCTTTACGAGTAGCATTTTTGTCCTTAAAACTTTCCAGTGTTTTATCCCATAAAACAGGTCTCTTGTATTAATGAGATCAATATTTCATTATCATTAACGCTCGTGTTCACGGAACTATTCATATTCACACATTGATGGAAATCGCATCGAAATCCAAGGCAAACTTCTTGCCAAGCTTTACGAGTAGCATTTTTGTCCTTAAAACTTTCCAGAGTTTTATCCCATAAAACAGGTCTCTTGTATTAATGAGATCAGAATTTCATTATCATTAACGCTTGTATTCACGGAACTATTCATATTCATACATTGATGGAAATCGCTTCGAAATGCAAGGCAAACTTCATGCCAAGCTTTACGAATAAGTAGCGTTTTTATCCTTAAAAATTTCCAGAGATTTATCTTATAAAACATGTCTCTTGTATTAATGAGATCAGAATTTCATTATCATTAACGCCCGTGTTCACGGAACTATTCATATTCACAACAAAAGTCCAATGCAAAAGGTAGAAAAAACCGATGTGTGTGCAAACGTTCACTATGTAGCATAGACCTCTCGTTCTAGAAGACGGATAAATTTCCGCTGAGCTCCAGTGGAACCAGACGGCTGCAGACCTACCGTCATCGGCAAATTAACCAATTGTTTTTTTCCGTCTAATGTGCAAGCTCAAGTTTGTTTCAATGGTCCACTATTAGAATTCAAGTGACGGTAAATTTTCCTCTCGGAAAAATCCATCGTGTGTGTAACCAGCAGTAATTATGTGACAAATTGATACATTTAAACGCATGCTCCTATATGGGGAAAATAAGGCTTGAAATAATGGCGTTAAATGCTAGAAGGGGGGATTTCGAACACTGCTAATTCTAAGTCATCTAGAATCCAAAATGAATGCCTATCCATTCCAGGTCCAACCACTTCATAAATTTGAGGACAGACGAACAGATAGCTTAGGCTCTTATTATATAAGTAATACATAGAATTATAAAAGCAACTTTATATCAGCATAGGACAGTAGATTTAACTATATGACTGTTATATATGACTGTTACTAATAAGAAAATGTTCTTGAATAAATTATGTAATGATTCAATATAGCTTTCGTTCTACAAAATTAACAATATTTAGAAAACAAACAATCTGGATATATAAATTATTTCAAACATCTAAAGTTTACCCAACCCGATACCAGAAATCTCAACAACTATTCTAAGATAACATTTGTTACCGTTTGAACAACGCTGTTGAAACAGTAAACATCTTCCGGCGAAGTGAAATCTAAAACGCTATAGTCGGAAAGAATGTAAATAAGTTCGTAGACACTATAACAAGGTACACACATTCAAGTGAAATGGAACCCGAGATTCACAAATATTTCTTGTTTAAAGACGAATCGAGGAATTGGAATAAATCAAATAAAATGAATTGATATCAATGTGCATGGAATTTCGTATTTAAATGTATTGTTTAGTTGTTACAGTGTAACAGTTTGCATGTATTAAATTATAAAGTTATGTAATTTTCTTTTATTTAAGTATTAAATATAACTGCAAAAGAAATAATGTAATGTATGCAGATCCATACAAAGCATTTCTGAAGGCTAGTAAAGAATGATAGAATAAAAGGAATTAATAACAATGCGTAAGGAATTTCGTATTTAAATGTATTGTTTAGTTGTTACATTGTAATAATCTACCTCGAATAAATTATCATGATATATAATTTTTTTTTATTAAATTGTTAAAGAGAACTATGAAAGAAATATTGTAAGGCATACAAATCCATAGAAATCATTTCTAGAGGCTATGAAAGTAATAATGGTAGAATAAAGTGAATTAATATTAATGCGTAGGGAATTTCTTGTTTACATGTATACATGTATTGTTTAGTTTTTGCAATGTAACAATTTGTGTAATTAAATTATAATGTTATGAAATTTTATTTTATTAAAGTGTTAGACCAAACATTGAAAGAAATATTGTAAGGTATGCAAATTCAGAGAAATTATTTCTGGATGCTAGGAAATTATTAATGATATAATAAAATGAATTAATATCAATGCGTAGGGAATTTCTTGATTCAATGTATTGTTTAGTTGTTACAATGTAACAATTAGCCTGATTAAATAATAATGTTGATTAAATTATAATGTAATGAAATTTTATTTTAAAGTGTTAAACAGAACTGGAAAGAAATATTGTAGATATCCAAATTTTCAGAAAGTATTTCTGGAGACAAGGAAAGTATTAATGATATGATAAAATGAATTAATATCAATGCGTAGGGAATTCCTTGTTTCAATGCATTGTTTAGTTGTTACATTGTAACAGTTTGATTCTATTAAGTTATAATGTTCTATAATTTTCTTTCATTAAAGTATTAATCAAATATATAAAAGAAATAATGTAGGGTATTCACATCTTTAGAAAGCATTTGTTGCGGCTAGGAAAAGTATTAATGATAGAATAAAAGGAATTAATAGCAATGCGAAGGAAATATCATATTTAAATGTATTGTTTATTTGTTACAGTGTAACAATTTGCCTCTATTAAACTATTATATTATATAATTTTATTCTATTAAAGTACTGAACATAACAGCGAAAGAAAAAAATATAAGGTATGCAGATCCATAGAAATAATTTCTGGAAGCAGGAAAGTAATAATGATAGAATAGAATGCATTAATATTATTGCGTAGGGAATTTCTTATTTAAATGTATTGTATAGTTATTACTTTGTAATAATTTACCTCGATTAAATTATACTGTTATGCAATTTTATTTTATTAAATTGCTAAAGAAAACTATGAAAGAATTATTGTAATTGTATTTATACAAATCCATTGAAAGCATTTCTAGATGGCAATAAAAGTAATAATGATAGAAAAAAGCGAATTAATATTAATGAGTGGGGAATTTCTTGTTTACATGTATTGTTTAGTTGTTACAATGTAACAATTTGTCTGATTAAATTATAATGTTGATTAAATTATGAATGAAATTTTATTTTATTAAACTGTTAGACCACACTTTAAAAGAAATATTGCAAGATATGCAAATTCATAGAAAGTATTTCTAGATGCTAGGAAAGTATTAATGATACAAAAAAATGAATTAATACAAATGAGTAGGGTTGTGTTTTGTTTCAATGCATTGTTTAGTTGTTACAATGTAACAATTTATCGGATTAAATTAAAATATTGATTAAATTATGTTATAATATTTAATTTATTAAAATGTTAAACAAAACTGAAAAAGAAATAGTGTAAGGTATGTAAATTCATTAAAAGTATTCCTGAATGCTAGGAAATTATTAGCCTGAAAAACCTGGAAATAACCAACAAAAAAGTTGACCTTGGCTGAGTCAAAGCTCACTCTGGCATCTACGGCAATGAGGCGGCCGATAAGCTGGATAAAGGAGCGACACTTCGCGAGCCAGAAATAAAACTCTTATTAACTAGCTCATTTATAAAACTAAAACTTAAGCAACAGATGCTCCTCGAGTGGCAAAACTACAGGGACTCGGCCTCTACAGGCAGGGTTCTCTATGGTTTCTAAAGAATAGTGAAATTGTTTAGACTGACCGGAAATGCGGCAGTAAATGCCCTTCTGAGGAACCATGGACCTTTCCTTCAGTATCTCCACAGGTTCCAGGTCTCAGATAGCTCATCGGGAGATTGTGTCTGGGTTGCAGTCGGTGACTCCAATCACTATCTGCACGACTGCCCTCTGACACATGACTTGCATCTTAAGAAACACTCTGACAGATCCAATTAACTTTGAGCAGAGAGCCTAATCAAAAACCCGATAGTGATGAGGAAGGCCAGGAGCCTGGTTGACTGGCTCACCACTAATCAGGGCGCCATCGTGCGGCCATGAATTTAACCCAAAACCACACCGCAAGGGTCAAAGTAACCCTTCACGAATGGCCATCACAACTGCCCTGTGCTATTATTGCGTCCATCACCATAACATGCTCTCATGTCAGAAAGTTCCATGTAGTGCACCGGGTCAACCGGACTTTTAACCTGGGTAGGACTCCTGAGGAGTATCCCCGCACTTTCGTAAACTGCATTAGTTGTACTTATTAGTCTAGATTTTCTACACACACACACACACACACACACACACACACATATATATATATATATATATATATATATATATATATATATATATATATATATATATATATGAATGAAATATGAGCGAGATTCATTCAAAATCACAACACAGTTTATTTCTAGTAATAAACATGAAATCCGTACAACAGGCAGACAGCTTTACAACTTCGTGCAAACAGACAATGTGATCCCGCACATCTCTTTTCAAGTAAGGATTCCCAAGGTAAAAGACTACGAGTAATCCCTAAGCACAATTGATCACTTGATACAAAATACCCATGTTTAAAGAGAACGCTCTAACTATTGGCTAAAGTAGTCCAGACAGAGGCTGAACTAAGTCTATAGCGTGTCTGGAGGGAAAAATCAGAATACCACGCAAACCCCAAACTCACTTTATGAACAAAAGTTATTAAATTAATATTAAAATACGTAAATAAGGGATTTTAATATTACATATATATATATATATATATATATATATATTATATATATATATATATATATATATATATCGTTATTTTAAATTTTATGGGCTTGCTTGCTTGACTTAATGCTGAATTGGCCCCTGCGTAACGCATTATTGCCGGACGGTCAGACCGAACCAGCAATTCAACACCCTACACCCGACTTCGGGTGGGTGGATTGTTACAGGTAGTACACGTCTTTAAGCAGTAGTCCTCGGTATCATTAGCCCTCGTATTGCAAAAAGTAGACCGTAGCGCTCCAAAACCAAAACAAACCATATGATGGTTTAAATGTTAGTTAATTGTACAAAGAAACACATAAATGTTATCTATGAAAAAATAACTAACCATTTCTAAAAGTTTAAATACTATAAGACAGTAGAGCATAAAACTACAAAGAATTTTATGTTTCACCTTTACATATAAAATTCTTTTGCCCATGAGTTTGCTATAGAACTGCTCCTAATAGTAAATCTCCTACTTAAAATGACATTTAAGATAGATTCCTCTTTATATGTAGTAAAACAATTTACAGGGAAACTGTAAAAAAAATAAGCATTTCAATTTTGTGGTAAGATATATACTGTCGAACATTTAATACAAAAAAGCAAAACTGCACAACTTACGAATTTGTCATTTTACTTTTTCATAAGAAAATCTGAAAAGTATCTAAAAAAATCAATTCAAGAAAATATGTTGAATAACTGACTTTATATTGGTTCAAATACTTACAAGAAGAAATAAAATCACAATTGATTCGCGATAAGAGAAAAATCAACGACTTAGATCTGGCACAACGACACATGTGTAATGCATTTACGATAAAAAATAGGGGGGGGATAAAAATGGTTTCCAAAATGGAATAGAACGTTATGGAGTCAGATGGTTCTGGCAGTTTCGAGATCCAATGTGTCTTTAAACTTTTCGGATGTCTGTCCATTTATCAAAACCATTTCTCGTTTCAGGATATTTTCAAATAATTTTCAAGTAAAATCATTTTAGAAAAAAGTTTGCTCTACACTTAATGACAAGATAGAAGACAGGGTTTTATTTGAGAAAATTTAGCCCATTAAACTTTAAAATAATTCAAATTTACTTATCACGTTCTCTTGTATAATCGGTTTCTAATTTATTTATTTGAAAATTTATTTTTCACGCTAGAGGATGATTATATTTTTTCAATTAGTAGATTTTTAGATTATTTTTAGATTATTTTTAGATTATTTTATTCAATTCACGTTTTCTTGTGTTAGAAATTCTCTTGTATAATCGGTTTCTGATTTATTTATTTCAAAATTTATTTTTCACGCTAGAGGATTATTTTTTTGTCAATTAGTAGATTTTTAGATTATTTTTAGATTATTTTTAGATTATTTTTTTCAATTCACGTTCTTATGTGTTAGAAGTTCTCTTGTATAATCAGTTTCTAATTTATTTATTTGAAAATTTATTTTTCTCGCAAGAGGATGATTATTTTTTTTTCAATTAGTAGATTTTAGATTATTTTTAGACTATTTTTATATTATTTTTTTCAATTCACGTTCTCTTGTGTTAGAAGTTCTCTTTTATAATCGGTTTCTAATTTATTTATTTGAAAATTTATTTTTCTCGCAAGAGGATGATTATTTTTTTTCAATTAGTAGATTTTTAGATTATTTTTAGATTATTTTCACATTATTTTTAGATTATTTTTTTTATTCACATTCTCTTGTGTTAGAAGTTCTCTTGTATAATCAGTTTCTAATTTATTTATTTGAAAATTTATTTTTCACGCTAGAGGATGATTATTTTTTTGTCAATTAGTAGATTTTTAGATTATTTTTACATTATTTTTAGATTATTTTTTTCAATTCACGTTCTCTTGTATTAGAAAATTAAATTATTTTTTATAAAGAAAGATTTTAAATACGATTAGCAAAAAATTTTATTCTATAACTGTTTCTTTCATTTTAAATCAATTTCAGGATGCTAAAATAAAAATTTTACATGTAGCAGGATACTACGGGTATTCAAAAAATAAAGAGTACATGTCTGCAACAGGAATGAACTAAAAACTCAATTCTTATAAAGGATTAAATTTTTCATCAAATTTTTATTTCAATCAAATGTAACTAGAAGGGTCAAATTCATATTTACTTACAAATGTGTGTATAATCTAAAAATATTTTATTTTCATCTATGTTAGAAATTATACACCTCGAATAAAAACTTTTGTTTGAAGGAAATATTTCACCAGATATTGAACTTTAAAAGCTAAATTTGACGTTTAAAGTATAATCGGTTATACTTTACAAAAGTTATAAGTCTCTTGTATAATCGGCTTCTAATTTATTTATTTCAAAATTTATTTTTCACGCAGGAGGTTAATTATTTTCTTCAATTATTGCACATATTAGGTATATTTGAAAATATGCTGTATCCTAAAACAAAATTAAATTATTTTTTATAAAGAAGGACTTTAAATACGACCAAGAAAACATTTTATTCCAAGCACAGCATAGCTCTTTCTTTTATACTGAATCAACTACAGGATGCTAAAATAAAAAATTTACAGCTGACAAGATACGACGGGCCTTAAAAAAAATAAAGAATACATGCCTGCAACAGTAATGAACTAATAACTGAACTCTTATTAAGGATTAAATTTTTCAGTAAATTTCCATTTCAATCAAATGTAACTAGAAGGTGAAAATTCATATTTACTGACAAATGTGTGTAGAATCTGAAAATACTTTATTTTCATCCATGTTAAAGATTATACACATTGAATAAAAACTTTTGTTTGAAGGTAAAACTTCACCAGATATTTAACTGTAAAAGCTAAATTTGACTTTTAATATAATCGGTTATACTTTAAAAAAGTTATAAGTCTCTTGTATAATTGGTTTCTAATTTATTTATTTAAAAATTTATTTTTCAAGCAAGAGGATGATTATTTATTTTTCCATTACTGCCCATATTAGGTATTTTTGAAAATATGCTGTATCCTAAAACAAAATTAAATTATTTTTTATAAAGAAGGACTTTAAATACGTTCAAGAAACAATTTTATTCCAAGCACAGCATAGTTCTTTCTTTTATATTGAATCAACTACACGATGCTAAAATAAAAACATTACAGCTGACTGGATACTATGGGCCTTTAAAAAAAATAAAGAATACATACCTGAAACAGTAATGAATTCATAACTGAACTCTTATAAAGGATTAAATTTTTCAGTAAATTTCTATTTCAATCTAATGTAACTAGAAGAGTCAAATACATATTTACTTATAAATGTGTGTAGAATCTGAAAATATTTTATTTTCATCTATGTTAAAGATTATACACCTCGAATAAAAACTTTTGTTTGAAGGAAAAACTTTACCAGATATTGAAGAACTTTCAAAGCTTAATTTGACGTTTAATGTATAATTGGTTATCCTTTACAAAAGTTAAAGACTCTTGTATTATCGGTTTGTAATTTATTTATTTCAAAATTTATTTTTCACGCAAGAGGATGATTGTTTTTTTTCAATTAGTGTACATTTTAGGTACTTTTTGAAAATATGCTGTATTTTAAAACAAAAATTATATTTTATAAAGAAAAATTTTAAATACAATCAAATATATTTATTCCAAGCACAGCATATCTCCTTCTTTTATATTGAATGAACTACAGGATGCTAACATAAATTAAAAATTTTACTACTAATAGAATACTACAATATAAACAGGAAAACGAAGCTGAAAGTTCTTGTCTACTACATAGATTCTGGAAAAATTTAGACAAATAAAAACTAGTTTTTACATTATTAGTTTTATGATTGCTCTTTTCATTTTTTATAAAGTTAAAATGTTTATATATAACATAATTTGAAAAAATTAAAACTATATACTGCTATTTCTATTTGATTTTACATATTTACGATACTATTATAAATTTATACACTAAAAAATATTTTTTTGGTTTACAAAAATCTTATGGTTGTTATTTATACATTTCTATTTATATATTTGTTTATATATTTCAATAAAAATACGAAAAGTTGGTTAAAAAGTTAAATAATTTTCGATCTATTAAGATTTAACTGAAAAACTAAACATTATGTACAAAACTTCCTCTCCCGGTACAATTCCGCTGCGAAATGTAACCACACACAATGTGTTAAATTAATTACAGGATGCCAAAAAAGAAAAAAACTTTACATCTAACAGGATAATCTGGGCCTTTAAAAAAATAAAGAATATATGTCTTCAACAGTAATAGACTAATAACTAAACTGTCATAAAGGATTAAATTTTTCAGTAAATTTCTATTTCAATCAAATGTAACTAGAATGGTCAAATTCATATTTACTTACAAATGTGTGTAGAATCTGTAAACATTTTATTTTCATCTATGTTAAAAATTGTATACCCCGAATAAAATCTTTTGTTTGAAGGAAAATTTTCCGTAGATATTGAACTTTAAAAGTTAAATTTGACGTTTAAAGTATAATCACTTATATTTTACAAAAGTTATAAGCCCCTTGTATAATCGGTTTTAGTCTATTTATTTCAAAATTTATTCTTCATGCAAGAGGATGATTATGTTTTTTTGAATTAGTAGATTCTTAGATTATTTTTAGATTATTTTTTTTTCAATTCACGTTATCTTGTATAATCGGTTTCTTAAATATTTATTTGAAAATTTATTTTTCACGGAAGAGGATGATTTTTTTTCAATTATTAAATTTTTAGATTATTTTTACATTATTTTTAGATAATTTTTTTTTCAATTTACGTATTAGAAGTTCTCTTGTATAATTGGTTTCTAATTTATTTATTTCAAAATTTATTTTTCAAGCAAGAGAATGATTATTTTTTTTCAATTATTGCACATATTTGGTATTTTTGAAAATATTCTGTATCATTAAACAAAGTTAAATAATTTTTTATAAAAAGAAAGATTTAACTGAATAACTAAATTTTATGCTCAAAACGCCGTCTCCCGGTACAATTCCACTGAAAAATGTACCCTCACACAATGTGTTAAATTAACTACAGGATTCCAAAAAGAAACTTTACATCTAACAGGATAATCTGGGCCTTTAAAAAAACAAAGAATGTATGGCTTCAATAGTAATGAACTAATAACTAAACTGTCATAAAGGATTAAATTTTTCAGTAAATTTCTATTTCAGCCAAATGTAACTAGAAAGATCAAATACATATTTACTTACAAATGTGTCTAGAATCTGAAGACATTTTATTTTCATCTAGGTTAAAGATTATATACCCCGAATAAAATCTTTTGTTTGAAGGAAAAAATTTCTTAGATATTGAACTTTAAAAGTTAAATTTGACGTTTAAAGTACCTCAAATATAAGATCAAATAAGCGGAATCAAAAATAAAAAAGTTTTATTTGATTTAATGTGTACGGTTTTTTAACTGGAAAGAATAAGCAATATTTGCTTTGCTTCCTTCGAAACAATTTCAATGCTACAATACTAGGAAAAAAAACTTTTGGCTACATTTAAAAAAGAAATATTTGTTCAAATGTTCGCCAAAACTTCTAGCACCTTATGAATTCAAATATTTTTTCTGTCTTTTGGTTTTAGCTATTTTTATTGATTTTCAAATATTTTCCTTAGAATTTTCAGTTCTGAATACCTTTTGTGTAAACATTTTCATTCAAAGATTGAAGTGAGCTTTCAAAACTGTTTCTTTTTATTTTCTCGTTTTTATAAATCGTAAAAAATTGGTCTGAATATTTGAATGCTTTGACTGTTTGTTTCACTACAACCGCATATCAAAAGGTATTTCATCCAACCAGTGGCGTGCGGTCCATATGTGCAGGGTGCGCACTGCACACCCTGGTAAAACTATGAAGGACAATAATTTTCTACACCTATGTCTACCTATCTTTATATGGTATATAATATATATTATTTATAATATATTCAAATAATATTTTGATTTGCTTGTTTGTATTCCCGCAGTGCGTGCGGTAATAGGTGCTGCACCACGTAACGCGCAAACGAACATAGGAAGTTCTGATGTGTACGCACTGCGCACTAAATTGAAAATCACGTTTTATATGTATGGGCTACTGGAGAAGAACAGCATACTATTGCAAGTGCTGAGGGCAAGTGCAGCTATTTTTCCTGCACTTGGCAGTCAGAATCATCCGAAGGTACAGTTTATTAAGCGTTGTTTTTTAACTGTTTAACTGGCCATACGATTTTGAAGATGGTTAATGTTTAAATTTATATATATTGTAAGATTTTGTTTTCATCGAAATATAAAAGAAGTATTTCATCAATATAAAGTGAAATGGTTTAGTGTGGTAAAGTAATTTCGGTGATGTATTATATTTATTGAAATAATTAGCTTAAAAACGATGTTGTTTTGTTTTAAAGAAACGAATTTTAAAGAACAGTCCAAATTCTACCATTCCTTGTGTCTTACAGACAGTATATAAGGTATATTATGTAACCCCATATCCTTGGTTTTGTTTTTAAAAATTGTCAAGAGGTTTTTCGCAGAATATATGATTTTCAAATGTTAAAAGCAATTCATAAATATAATTTAAACTACTGACCGAACAAGAAACAGTTCGCTCTATTGTGTCAGCGTGTAGTGAAATCCTCTGCACGGAGAATAGACGTTCGGTTTGTCGGCACCGCAGCGGCGGGCGCCATGTGGTGCTACTTTTACTGAACGTATAAGTTTTTCGCAGAAGCCCGAAGCGTTGCTTTTTCGCCGCCGATATGACACCATACAACAAAAGACATGATTTTCTGTTCAGTGCTAGGAGAATTATCTTAAGTTTAGCTGTTTTTATAGCTATAACTCGATTACTCTTAGGTAAATATTTTATTTATTGTAATCTTTAAATTTATATTCATAATAAATAACATGTTTATGAATGGAGAACCCAGATGTGTCAATAATTAAAGATTTATTGGAAAATCCATGTTCTCTGCACTCCCTGCATGAAAACTTACCGCACGCCACTGCATCAAACTCTAAAATATATAGTCTTCGAATGACCTTTTTCATCCCATCTGATTGGTCGTAAGCACGTTCTTTCAAATAAAACAAACTACGTTACATGGAACAAGGATTTATTTTATGATAATTTACAATAAAATATTTAATAAAAAACAAAATCTAATTTTTTATACGTTGCCCCATTCTTGATCATTATATTTACTAAAAATGAAACCTGGTTCTAAAAACCATACCACAAAAAGTCCCGAATACTGTTTAATACAAAGAAATTAATTACATTTTATGCATTATACAATAACTGCAATCAGACCATAAAATTATAAAATATGAATAAAATCTACAAATTATTACAATCTGTCTCAAACCATTTACCAAGCACTTGTGACATCAATGCCAAAGCGGGTTGAAGCTGTGTTGCGCGACAAAAGTGGGTCAACTCGTTATCACCAAAGGTGGGTCAACTCGTTTCGGCTCTTTCGTGTTTATTGCACTAAAAAGTAAAGGATTAATTTCTACAATAGTAATAAGATAACAGCAAAAAAATAAAAGCAAATAATTTAATTTGAATACTTACATTTTACTTTACTTTTACAATTGAATGAAATGTAACCAGATAGGTCAAATTCATATATATTAACAAATATGGGTAGAAGCTGGCTACATTTTCATATTTATAAAAGAAAACTCACTTTTAATACAGTATTTTGTTTTAAGAGGAGAATTTCAACAATACATATTGAGCTTTTCAAGTTAAAGTACAAATTGCTTTACGGTGAAACAAAGAATTTGAGTGAAAGTAAAAATGTTGCAAAGCGAATTATATTTATAATTAATACAAAGAAATAATTGTATTCAATGGGTACACATTAACTGTAATTATTACTAGTAGACTGAAAAAAAAACCGAAGCAAGAATAATAACTAAAAATAAGGACAAACAATTTGAGTCAAAGTAAAATGTTAAAAACCTAATTAGATTTATAATTAATACAAAAAATAATTATATTCAATGCTTTACAAATTAACTGTAATTATTACTAGTAGACTGAAGAAAATAACAAAACCGAAGCAAGAATAAGAGCTAAAATTATTTTCAGCTTTATGAACTATAAAAAATACAATTTTGCCATTATTAGCTGTACTCATTAAAATAAAATTCCATGAAAATTAAAAAATAATAATAATATAAGAAATGAACTATATTGCACTGAAAAGTAAAGGATTAATTTCTACAATAGTAATAAGCAAGTAGCTGAAAAATAAAAGCAAATAATTTCATTTAAATATTTACAATTTACTTTACCTTTACAATTGAACAAAATGTAACCAGATAGTTCAAATTCTTATTTATTAATAAATATGGGTAGAAAATAGCTACATTTTCATATTTAAAAAAGAAAACTCACTCTAAATACAAAATTTGTTTTAAGAGGACCATTTCAATAATAGATATTGAGCTTTTAAAGTATAAATTGCTTTATGGAAAAACATACAATATGAGTCAAAGTAAAATGTTACAAAGCGAATTATATTTATAATTAATACAATAATTACATTCAATGAGTTACAAATTAACTATAATTATAACTAGCAGACTGAAAAAAAACCGAAGCAAAAATAATAACTAAAAATAAGGACAAAAATTTGAGTCAAATTAAAATGTTACAAAGCGAATTATATATACAATTAATACAAAGAAATAATTACATTCAATGAGTTACACATTAACTATAATTATAACTAGCAGACTGAAAAAAAACAAAAGCAATAATAATAACTAAAAATAAGGACAAAAAATTTGAGTCAAAGTAAAATGTTACAAAGCGAATTATATTTATAATTAATACAAAGAAATAATTACATTCAATGAGTTACACATTAACTATAATTATAACTAGCAGACTGAAAAAAAACAGAAGCAAGAATAATAACTAAAAATAAGGACAAAAAATTTGAGTCAAAGTAAAATGTTACAAAGCGAATTATATTTATAATTAATACAAAGAAATAATTACATTCAATGAGTTACACATTAAGTATAATTATAACTAGCAGACTGAAAAAAAAACAGAAGCAAGAATAATAACTAAAAATAAGGACAAAAAATTTGAGTCAAAGTAAAATGTTACAAAGCGAATTATATTTACAATTAATACAAAGAAATAATTGCATTCAGTCGTTACATATAAACAGTAATAATTACTAGAAGACTGAAAAAATAACGAAACCGAAACAAGAATATTAACTAAAAATATTTTCAGCTTTATGAACTACAAGAAATACACTTTTGCCATTATTATCTGTGCTCATTAAAGTAGATAATAATATAAGAAATGAACTATGTTGCACTAAATAGTTATGCACTATGTTAAGGATTAATTTCTACAATAATAATAAGCAAATAGCTTAAAAATAAAAGCAAATAATTTCATTTGAATACTTACATTTTACTTTACCTTTACAATTGAATGAAATGTAGCCAGATAGGTCAAATTTTTTTTCAATACAAAATATTGGTAGAAGCTGGCTACATTTTCATATTTGTAAAAGAAAGCTCACTCTGAATACAAAATGATATTTTAAGAAGAGAATTTCAACAATAGATACTGAGCTTTTAAATAGATTTGAGCTTTTAGAGTTAAAGTACAAATTGCTTTATGCATAGGACAAACAATCTGAGTCAAAGATGGAAAAGTTTTATTTGATTTAATTGGTAAGATGTTTACAATAAAGAATAAGCAATATTTGCTTTGCTTCTATCCGAACGTTTCACTCTTACAATATTAGAAGAAACTTTTGGCTACATTTAAAAAAGAAATATTTGTTTAACTATTAGCCAAAACTTTTAGCACTCTATGAATTCAAATATTTTTCTGTCTTGCGGGTATAGCGCTTTTTATTGATTTTCAAATATTTTCCTTAGAATTTTGAGTTTTGTGTAGTCATTGTGTAAAGCTTTTCATCTAAAGAGTGAAGTGAGCATTCAAAAATGTTTCTTTTTTTATCGTTCTTGTAACCTTATAAAATGTCTCAAAAATTTTTAAAGACAGTTTTCGTCAGTTTAAATACACTTTTTTTCTTTACATCTTAACAAATCAGAATCGATAAGTATTTTATGAATAGCTAGAGTACATTAAATCCAAGTATTCAGAGAGCAGACTAAAGCTCTTGGCCATCTTTTTTCACCAAAACTATACGTAAATGTACACTCTAAACTAAAGATTTCTTTTATAAAGTTAAAAATTAATGCTGTAATATTTTTAAACTTAAAAATTTAATTTTTGCTTACATTAGATATCCATTTTTTTTTCATTTTTCTGTCATTATCTCCTATATAATAATAGCCTAAGTTATCTGTCTGTCTGTCCATTAAGGGACAGACAGACATAAGCTAACGGACTTACTGCTTATGAAGCTGATGGACCTGGAATCGAATGGATAGCGGCATCCATATTGGATTCCTGATGAGTTAGGGTTAGCAAAATTTAAAGCGAGTCTTTAAAGTGTTCAAAATCTATCCCTTCCCCCCTTTTCGAACGTTTAATTCCATTATATCAAACCCTATTTTTCTCTATTAAGAGCAGGCAATGAAATTGATCAATTTATCACATTATAAGTAGATGAAAATAATATTTTTTTCTAGTATTATGACGTCTTTAACCATCTAATTTAATCATTTCTTATTTTGAATTATTTAAATATCGTCAGCATTATTTTCATAAGTTTTATCACTGAACTTAGATATTAAGTAAATAATTTTCTTTTATATTTGGCTTAAATAACAGATTAAGTACATATGTGATAATTTTAAATTTAATCCTCGATTAATTTTGTTGCAATGAAAATTTTATCACCGGTATTAACAACAAATTCTTTTCATAAAAGTCTAGGAGTCTATTTCACGGACTAATAAATATCTAGCGTTTAAGTTATATATCTTTGAAAGTTAAAAAGTTTGTTCGTTTGTGTGTTTGCTTTTTTATACATAACCACACGGTTTGATTAAATGAATTCAACGTGATTCTAAACTGCATTCACTTTATCGAGAGTCTTTAGAGGAGTATGAGGAAAACATATTATTGAGCTTGTACCAAATAATTCTCAGCCAAAAAATAAACCATTTTTTTATCTGCCTCATAGGGTTCTTAACAATTCTGGAAAATTAAAAATTTTATTGATACTGTCATATGACGGGCTATATGCTAGTAATTACTAAAATTTGAAACTCCTCCAAAAATTCTTACCACGAAAAATTCCACTGATATGTAAAGAACATTCTTTATTCTTTGGATTACTTTCGATTTGTAACAAATCTAAATATGCATTTTCTTAAATAGTAAAAGAAACTTTAATATGAAAAGTCAATTTGGTATCGCTATTTGATAGCGATTCGACTAATAAATTGTGTTAAAAAAACAAGTCAATGAACAATAAAAAATTGAGTCGACAAAAACTGCTCTTATTTTAAGAATATTTTTAACAAGTAAATCTTATATATAATACAATGCACATTTTTATTCTATAGTTACAAAAACACCAGCAAAATATTGAAAACACATATTTTAAATAATAAGAGAAAAGCTTTAGCTTTATGAATATATGGAATTCAAAGAAGAAATATGGGGAAAATGTCATTTAAATATAACCACAGAGTGTACTAAATTACTGTCCTCACATATAAACAATTGAAGATAATTTATTTATAAACATCGAGTTACTTCTCTTAGCGTCATTTAGCAAATAAAAAATTTATTTAATAATATTAATAGGAAAATGCTAACCCACATTAAAAAGCCAACTGTCCCTTTAAATTTCTCATTTCATTATAAAAAATGTACATAACGTTTGAGATATTGAGGATATATATTTCAATTTTTGCATGTATTGTAACGATCCGTTACATGGCCCTAACGAAAGAAGAACAGAAGTTGACCTTTCGCAGCGGACAATTATTGTTAGCAATAGGTAGGCATGCGTGGTCCGAACAAAGCCTTTTGTGTACCAGGTTTCCGACGCAATGCAGAAGCAGTCGCTTAAGTGGAAGTGAATTAAAAACTGTCAGTACGCCGGAGCCAGTGTGTCTACTTCTTTATGATGTCTATTGTCGTCAAAACACTCTGATAATATTTATAAATCGAGTGACGGTGACTACTCATATGAATCAAGTAACGGTGCCGCTAATGGATTTAGGATAGTTGGTTTGTTAACTCAAAGAAGAAGTTCGGAAACATCTGGAAAGGAATCATCTGATCCAGGCGGGTCAGTGGATCACAAAATTAGGACACCCTGGTTTTGGAAGATTTCAGAAGAATCACGCGAGGGGCAACTGGTACCCCTCTATAAAGAGATTGGCTGAGCCAAAAAAGGAGTTTTTTGTTTTGGTTCAGCTCGAGAAGTGTCCACTTGTCTCTCCAAATTGCCAGAACTTGCTTTCCTTGAGAGACCGCCAGCGTTTCTGCTTTCTGCTAAGAAGTCGACCTTCGACTTCGGGGTCTTATTCCCGCTACCTGAAATAATTTTTTATTTCGTGCTTTGAAATAGGTCGCTGAAAGTGACACTTGAACATATTTTGGATCGTTTTGCATCCTTCGATTCTCCAGCGAGATACGTAATCTGAGCTTTTCGAGACTCATTGTAGAAATCAACTGTTCAGATGATCAGATCGGTAGATTATAGTGTCAGAGTCCCGTACCGGCACTCATTAGCGAACTATTCCTGTGTTACTAGCTTCACTGTACCCACGTGTTGTACATTTTTAACATTTTTCTCAGCATGAGATCGCAGAAGTAATTGAATTTACTGAATCCTGTACATAAATCCCCTATATAATAATAGCCTAAGTTATCTGTCCGTCTGTCCTCGAATTTATAAAGCTGTTGGATCTGGAATGAATAAAGGCATCCATATTGAATTTTTGATGAATTAGGGTTAGACTCTTTCAAAATTTCCCCATTCCCCCTTTTCTAGCATTTAATGCCATTATTTCAAACTCTATTTTCCCATGTTAAGAGAAGGCAATTAAATTTATCAATTTGTTTCATAATAAATCGGTAAAATAACATTTTTTTCTAGCATTATGACGTCATTCTTTTAACCATCTCAATGAATCATTTCTTTATTTAAACTATTTAAATATACTCTGCATTATTTTCATACGTTTTATTACTGAACTTAGATAGTATGTAAATATTTTTCTTTTATATTTGGCTTAATTAATAGATTAGGTATATATGTGATAATTTAAAATTTACTCATCGATTATTTTTTGTTGCGATGAAAATTTCATCACCAGTATTAACAAGAAATTGTATCTACCTTCAGAGTGTAGTGGAAATGACAGTTTCATTACTTTACTCCCATTAATTACTCGGAAAAAAAAGGAAGAACTTAACGATAATTTCAATGTAGCTTAGAAAACTTTGAATTATCTTTATAAATGTATTCAACGGGATTCTAAATTGCATTCACAGTACCGGGAGACTTTAGAGGCATATGATGATAAACAAATTATTGAGCTTGTACCAGATAATTCTTAGCCATAAAGCAAACCATTTTTTTACTTGCCTTATAGGATACTGTAAAATTCTGGAAAATTAAAAATTTTACTAATCCCGTCATATGACGGGTTGTATGGTAGTATATATAATTATTCCCATGAATAAAGCATTTACTCAATAGTATATACATGTTCAGCCTGTATTAGCCTGTAATTGAAAATTTTATAATAAACTAAAGCTTAATGAAAAAATATATTTGTACCAAAACCAAATATTTTAAATATTATAAATAAATGTTTTATACTAAAAGATTATTTAAAAATATTCTTGATTATTAAACGGATTATATATCTAATAATATAATACATGTATATATATGTAATAATATAATACATGTATATATATGTAATAATATCAATATCTAAAATCTAAAGCGTATTCAAAAATTATCCCTTTTTTTCATTCATTTTTCTAGATCTTAATTTCTTCTCTTTATAATAACCAACCATACTTCCCAGACATCCAATTTAAACGAGGATGTTTTCATTCCTTCAGCCAAACCCCGAAATTCTTTCTATGATTCCCAAAACAGAAAATGATTTTAATTAGGAAGTTATAACTCTTTCCCAGGAAAAATCTGTAATGATCAGCTATAATGCTCATCTGGAACGCCATACATGATGAAGGCTCGAGTCAAAGGTTACTTTCTATAAGCAATTAAAACACTTGCCTCAGCATTTTCCCACACACACGTTTCCCACACACAGAAGTTTGGCATTAGAGAGAGAGCGTTCTGACACAGTTCGGTTCAGACGTCTCTGGATTCTGTGCTATTTTATCGTATGAAATAAAAGTTAAGTTCGGCCACGACGAATGATGTGCTTCTTTCTAATGGACGGTTAGCGGGACACTTGGCAGCCCAGCATGCCCGGGCTGAGGAAAATAATAGGGGCAATTTCAAAAGCAGTTTTCAAGTGTAAAGTTCGGGACAGTTAGTCCCTGGACGATTACATATATATATATATATATATATATATATATATATATATATATATATATATTTATATATATATATATATATATATATATATATATATATATATATATATATATATATATATATATATATATATACATATACATATATATATTTAAAGGCCTTGCCTACCTTTACTCCAATACGTTACAGTATATGCAGAAAAGTTAAAGAAAAAATTTGAGCCAATAAATAATTAGATGAGTTGCATATACTTTTGGCATTGTTTCTCCTTAAAACAGATTTAAACTCAAACACTTAATTATTAATAATGGAGGGAAAATAATTTATCACTGAAAATATCGGACAGTGAATAACTGCAAAGAAATAAGAATGAAAATAAAAATAAAAGTGAATTAGTTAAATTCATCCATATTAGCAGAAAGGTCATATTTTGCGTTATAGAGCCTAACTACATTAATACGTTGATGGCTAAATAGATGAATATGAAGAGAAAAACAACTCTCAGTTATTTTATCTGTTGTTACAAGAATCAACTTCAGTTAATATCCCTAAACAGGGAAATGAACATAACACCTGTTTCAAAAGAGTGATTATTTCAGTGAAGAGAAAAATACACATAGAGAGGCTTTGAGGGGAAAAGGAATTAAGTTTGAATAAGCTGAAGGACTTAATTTGGAACATTCAGAGGTATTTATTTTAGGAACTAAAGACTATATAATCTATAAGAAGCAAATCTATTAAAATCTATGAATAATATAGGGTAGATAAATAAAGAACGATGTAATTCAAAACACAACAAACCTTTTTGCATTTTTCGCATTTTATTTAAAGCATTACTTTTTTGCTTATCCCCTATATAATAGTAGCCTAAGTTATCTGTCCGTCTGTCCTCGAATTTATGAAGCGGTTGGACCTGAAATGGATAGAGGCATCCATATTGGATTCTTGATGAGTTAAGGTTAACAAAATTCAAACCGAGTGAAGTTTATCTTCTAATAAACTATCGATCCGATTCTAAAAGAAATTGGTATAAATAGGCTTAATATCAGTGTAAAAAAATTGCGTTGGTTTGGAAACGTTCAAAAATCAACCCTTTCCCCCTTTTCGTTCGTTTAATGCCAATATTTGAAGCCCTATTTTTCCTGGTTAAGGGCAGGAGATTTAATTTATCATTTTATCACAAAAAATAGGTAAAAACATTTTTTTAGCATTATGGAGTCATACATTTAACCATCTCATTTAATCATTTCTTCTTTTACATTATTTAAATATTGACTGCATTATTTTAATATGTTTTATCTCTGAAATTAGATATCTCAGCCAAAAAACAAACCATTTTTATATCTGCCTCATAAGGTGCTTTACAATTCTGGAAAATTAAAAATTTTACTGATCCCGTCATATTAAGAGCTATATGCTAGTATTTACTAAATTTTCAAATTCCTCCAAAAATCTGTACCGTGAAAAATTCCACTGTTCTGTAAAGAAAATTTTTTATTCTTTGGATTACTTTCGATTTGTAACATTGGATTAGTTAGTTTTAAAAAAATAACAAATCTAAATGTGCATTTGCTTAAATAGTAAAAGAAACTTTAATATGAAAATTCAATTTAGAATCGCCATTTGATAGGGATTCGTGTAATTAATATTGTTAAAACATGTCAATGAACAATAAAAAATTGAGTCGACAAAAACTGTTCTTGTTTTAAGTGTATTTTTAATTTGCAAGTAAATCTTAAATATAATTCTTTGCACATTTTTATTCTATAATTAAATACCAGCAAAATATTGGAAACATATATTTTAAATAATAATAATAGACAACCTTTAGCTTTTTGAATGTATGGAATTCAAATAAGAAACATGGAGAAAAAGTAATTTAAATGTAACCACAGCGTGTACTAAACTACTGTCCTCCCATATAAACAATTGAAGATAATTTATTTATAAACATCGAGTTACTTCTCTTAGCGTCATTTAGCAAATAAAAAATTTATTTAATAATATTAATAGGAAAATGCTAACCCACATTAAAAAGCCAACTGTCCCTTTAAATTTCTCATTTCATTATAAAAAATGTACATAACGTTTGAGATATTGAGGATTGGGCGAAAACGGAACTCTAATTACGATGTGTGAGGCGCCAGTCATCGCTGGTTGAGACAGAACAGACTTGCGGTTTTTGGTTGTTGTTTTTTTTTTATTCAAGCACGAAAAACATATGTATTAGTCACTTCTGTGTAAATCGCCCGACGATAAAGTCGGTATTCGAATTCGTTAATTCTTATTCAATCTTATTCGCATTAAAAGTTAAAGTTTTAGAAAATTGGCCTGTTCCTTGGTTTACATGTGTCCACATAATTCTTGTGTCCAGCCCTGGGAGATGGGTAAGTTACCCAATCGTTTCTATTCATTTATAATCTTGTATTACGTTTTGTAAACAATTAATTCTTTACATCTTTCTTTATTCGTAAGGGGAATTAAAGCTTCCCAAGGATATATATTTCAATTTTTGCATGCATTGTAACGATTCGTTACATGACCCGAACGTAGAGTTGTGAGCAGTGGAATAAATCGGGTTTTTTGGGAAGAGAATTGTGAAAATTTCCAAAGCATGGGAATTTTCGAAGTCGCCAATTCCTATGATACAATGAGACCCACAATTGTTTTCTGTCTTTGTTGTAAATCTCAAAAGTTGAAATTTCTACAAAATTTAACCATTATATGCTATGAAAAAAAAGAATTGAATAAATGGGATTAACTGACTCTATTTGGCAACGTATCATGTTTAGCATGAAAGTATGAGTATATATTTCCTTTGAGAAATATCCGATATTTTTATTATTACATAAGTATTAGGCAATAATTTGTAGTGTCACAAAACCCATAAATCATTATTTTTCTTTTACAACATCTCTCTCTCTCTCTCTCTCTCTCTCTATATATATATATATATATATATATATATATATATATATATATATATATATATATATATATATATATATATATATATATATAATGTGTGTGTGTGTGTGTAGGAATTGGACACAAAATGCAACAGTGTCATTTGATTACACCTTTATATGACATATGTATTACAAAAAATAATAAACTGTTATTTTAAATTTAAAGATATTTATTTTTATAGTATAAAACGAGGGGAAAAAGTTTAGCATAAAGCAATTTTCATAATAAATAATGAGAAAAAAATAATGTATATAATTATCATATTAGCAATGAAAATTGAAGCAACCAGTTATGTCTTTGATAAGACTAACATAGTAATTAATTACATAAATACTACTATAGAATCATTTAAATGCTCATTGCTATTATTTCTTGAATATATATATATATATATATATATATATATATATATATATATATATATATATATTGCCGAAAGTAAAAAAAAAATATCTTAGGAATAATATGCAAGTCCTTAAATAGCCACTGTTGAAAAAATAAATGGAAACATTGTTAAAATGAATTCTTCAAAAATTTCCAGAAATTCCGGGTTTATTCCACAAAATTCCCCGGTTTATTCTCATCTCTTCAAAATTCCGGGGTTTTTGCACCTCTACCCGAACGAAAGAAGAAAGGAAGGTGACCTTTCGCAGTGGACAATTATTTTTAGCGGTAGGTAGACAAACGTGGTCCAAACAAAGCCGTTTGTGTACTAGGTTTCCGACACAAAATAGACGCAGTCGCTTAAGTGGAGGTAAATTAAAAACTGTCAGTACGCCGGAGCCAGTGTGTCTAATTCTTTATGATGTCTATTGCCTTCAAAAGACTCTGATAATATTTATAAATCGAGTGACGGTGAGTCTTCATATGAACCATGTAACGGTGCCGCTAATGGATTTAAGATAGTTGGTCGATTAAAGAAAAAGTTCGGAAACATCTGGAAACGAATCAGCTGATCCAGGCGGGTCAGTGGATCACAAACTTAGGCCACCCTGGTTTTGGAAGATTCCAGAAGAATCTCGCGAGGAGCAACTGGTATCCCTCTATAAAGAGATTGGCTGAGCTAAAAAAGGAGTTTTTGTTTTGGTGGAGCTCGAGAAGTGTCCACTTGTCTCTCCAAATTGCCAGAACTTGCTTTCCTTGAGAGACCGCCAGCGTTTCTGCTTCCTGCTAAGAAGTCGACCTTCGACATCGGGGTCTTATTCCCGCTACCTGAAATAATTTTTTACTTCGTGCTTTGAAGTAGGTAGCTGAAAGTGACACTTGAACATATTTTGGATCGTTTTGCATCCTTCGATTCTCCAGCGAGATACGTAATCTGAGCTTTTCGAGACTCATTGTAGAAGTCAATTGTTCGGATCATCAGATCGGTAGTTTATAGTGTCAGAGTCCCGTACCGGCACTCATTAGCGAACTATTCCTGTGTTACTAGCTTCACTGTACCCACGTGTTGTACATTTTTAACATTTTTCTCAGCATGAGATCGCAGAAGTAATTGAATTTACTGAATCCTGTACATAAATCCCCTATATAATAATAGCCTTAGTTATCTGTCCGTCTGTCCTCGAATTCATGAAGCGGTTGGATCTGGAATGAATAGAGACATCCATATTGGATTTTTGATGAGTTAGGGTTAGAAACTTTCGAAATCCACCCCTTTTCCCCGTTTCTAGCATTTAATGCCATTATTTCAAGGACTTTTTCCCCAGTTAAGAGCAGGCGATTTAATTTATATATCAATTTGTCACATAATATATAGGTGAAAATAACATTTTTTTTCTAGCATTATGACGTCATTCTTTTAACCATCTCAATGAATCATTTCTTTATTTAAACTATTTAAATATACTCTGCATTATTTTCATACGTTTTGTAATTGAACTTTGATATTAAGTAAATAATTTTCTTTTATATTTGGCTTAATTAATAGATTAGGTACATATGTGATAATTTTAAATTTAATCATCGATTATTTTTTGTTGCAATGAAAATTTTATCACCGGTATTAACAACAAATTCTATCTACCTCCAGGGTGTAGCAGAAATGATAGTTTCATTACTTTACTCCCATTAATTACTCGGGCAAAAAAAAAAAAAAAAAAAAATGGGAAGAACTTAACGCTAATGTAGCTAAGAAAACTTTGAATTATTTTTTATAAATGTATTCAACGTGAATCTAAACTGCATTCACAGTACCGGGAGACTTTAGAGGCATATGATGATAAACAAATTATTGAGCTTGTACCAGATAATTCTCAGGCATAAAGCAAACCATTTTTTTACTTGCCTTATAGGGTACTTTAAAATTCTGGAAAATTAAAAATTTTACTAATCTCGTCATATGACGGGTTGTATGGTAGTATATATAATTATTCCCATGAATAAAGCATTTACTCAATAGTATATACATGTTCAGCCTGTATTAGCCTGTAATTGAAAATTTTATAATAAACTAAAGCTTAATGAAAAAATATATTTGTACCAAAACCAAATATTTTAAATATTATAAATAAATGTTTTATACTAAAAGATTATTTAAAAATATTCTTGATTATTAAACGGATTATATATCTAATAATATAATACATGTATATATATATATATATATATATATATATATATATATATATATGTATATGTAATAATATCAATATCTAAACCCTAAAGCGTATTCCAAAATTATCCCTTTTTGCCATTCATTATTCTAGATCTTAATTTCTTCTCTTTATATTAACCATTCTTCCCAGCCATCCAATTTAAACGAGGATGTTTTCATTCCTTCAGCCGAACCCCGAAATTCTTTCTATGATTCCCAAAACAGAAATTGATATAGCTGGCATTTTTAATTAGGAAGTTATAACTCTCTCCCAGGAAAAATCTGTAATGATCAGCTATAATGCTCATCTGGAACGCCACACATTTGAAGATGGCTCGAGTCAAAGGTTACTTTCTATAAGCAATTAAAACACTTGCCTCAGCATTTTCCCACACACGTGTTTTAGTCGTCTCTCGCAGAAGGTTGGCATTAGAGAGAGAGAGCGTTCTGACACCGTCCGGTTCAGACGTCTCTGGATTCTGTGCTATTTTATCGTATGAAATAAAAGTTAAGTTCGGCCACGACGAATGATGTGCTTCTTTCTAACGGACGGTTAGCGGGACACTTGGCAGCCCAGCATGCCCGGGCTGAGGAAAATAATAGGGGCAATTTCAAAAGAAGTTTTCAAGTGTAAAGTTCGGGGCCAGTTGGTCCCTGGACGATTTTATATATATATATATATATATATATATATATATATTTAAAGGCCTTGCCTATTTACTCCAATACATATATATATATATATATATAGTATATATATATAAACATTTGAGCCAATAAATAATTAGATGCGGTGCATATACTTTTGGCATTGTTTCTCTTTAAAACAGATTTAAGCACAAAAACATAATTATTAATAATGGAGGGAGAGTAATTTATCACTGAAAATATCGGACAGTGAATAACTGCAAAGAAATAAAAATAAAAATGAAAATAAAAGTGAATTTCTTAAATTCATCCATATTAGCAGAAAGGTCATATTTTGATTTATAGAGCCTAACTACATTAATACATTGATGGCTAAATAGATGAAAATGAAGAGAAAAACAACTCTCAGTTATTTTATCTGTTGTTACAAGAATTAACTTCATTTAATATCCCTAAAGCAGGGAAATAAATATAACACCTGTTTCAAAAGAGTAATTATCTCAGTGAAGAGAAAAATACACATAAAGAGGCTTTGAGAAGAAAAGGAATTAAGTTTGAATAAACTGAAGGACTTAATTTGGAATATTCAGAAATATTTATTTTAGGAACTAAAGGAACTATATATCCTATATGAAGCAAATCTATTAAAATCTATGAATAATATACGGTAGGTAAATAAAGAACGATCTAATTCAAAACACAACAAACCTTTTTGCATTTTTCGCATTTTATTTGAAGCATTACTTTTTTGCTTATCCCCTATATAATAATAGCCTAAGTTATCTCTCCACCTGTACTTGAATTTATGAAGCGGTTGAACTGGAATGGATAGAGGCATTCATATTGGATATTTGATGAAATAAGGTTCACAAAGTTCAAATAGAGTAAAATTTATTTTCTCACAAAATATGAATCCGATTCTAAAATAAATTGGTATAAATACGCTTCATATCACAGCGAAAAATACTGTAGTCTTTAAAAAACGTTCGAAATCCATACTTCCCCCTTATCTAGCATCTAATACCAATATTTCAAGCCTTATTTCTTGCGGTTAAGATCAGACGATTAAGTTTATTAATTTATCACCTAATAAATAAGTAAAAAATCATTTTTTCTAGCATTATGAGATGTCATTCTTTTAACATCTCCTTTAATTATTTCTTATTTTAAATTATTTAAATATCGTCTGGACGATTTTCATAAGTTTTATCACTGATCTTTTATTTTAACGTATATAATATTCTTTTATATTTGGGCTTAAATAAGAGCGAAAGAAAAGTTTATCTTCTCCTAAACTATCGATCGGATTCTAAAATAAATTGGTATAAATAGGCTTCATATCACAGCGAAAAATACCGTCTCTTTAAAGCGCTCAAAATTTACTCCTTCGACACTTTTTGAGCGTTTAATGTCATTATATCAAGCCCTATTCTCTCTACTTAAGAGCAGGTGATTATATGTATTAATTTATCATATAATAATTTGGTAAAAATAAATTTTTTATAGCATTATGACGTCATTTCTTTAATCATCCCATTCAATCATTTCTTATATTATTTAAATATCGTCTGAATTGTTGTCATACGTTTTATCAATGAACTTAGATATTATGTAAATAATTTTTTTTATATTTGGCATAAATTATAATTTAGGTACGTATGAGATAATTATAAATTTAATCATTGATTATATTTTGTTGCTATGAAAATTTTGTCACCGGTATTAACAAAAACTTCCTTTCCTAAAACCTAGGTGTCTCTTTCACGGACTAATCTAGATTTTAATTTATATCTAGCTTTCAAGTTATACATCTTTGATACATAACCATACGGTTTGACTAAATGAATTCAATTTGATTCTAAACTGCATTGACAGTATTGGGAGATTTTAGAGGAGTTTGAAGATAAATAAATTATTGAGTGTGTACGAGATAATTTGTCAGCCAAAAAACGAACCTGCCTCATAGGGTACTATACATTTCTGGAAAATTAAACATTTTACTATTTTCGGCAAATGACGGGCTGCTAGTTCATAAAGTATTAGCTTATATGTGAATATTCTAACTTGAATTCTAATTTAGAATTTTTTTAAGTTTAAGAGCCGGTCCCAACAAAGTTGTTTAACAACTAACCTCGATTAATCTCTGTTTAACACGTTGACTGCCATGGGGGTGATCGGTGACTGGCGAACTAGCAAAGAATAAAAGTACATAATTATAGTAAAAATGGACATTGATAAATTTTCCAAAATACCATTGTTATTATAATGGATTGAATTAATTAATTCATTATAGAACATGCAAAAATAATTTTATTAGTACATGAAAAATATGCATTATATCAAATCAGTGAATATTGCGATGAATCAGATTGTAATATTGAAGGTAAAGTAAAGGCGAATCAACGCAATCGGAATAACATGTCATCACTTTTTTAGTCAAATCCTTTTTCTCTAGTTCTTCCTAGCTGCTTTGAATGCTAAAGAATGAGAATAATCACTTAGCAACCCAAGCACGATTGTCTGTAAAAAAAGAACAATAGTAAAAATTGTCTACCGCACCGTGGGAGTCACCGTTACAGCTGGAGCATGTGGTGAGTGTACAAAAAACTTTACATTTATTGTTGAGAAAGCTTTGGGAAATGTGTTTGAAGAATTTTAAGTCAAGGACACCACTTTAATTAAGAAATTTTTTGACTGGGAAATATATTTTAAGGAAGTAGAATGGGAGAGAGGAAGAGATAGTTTAAGTATAATAATTTTGATATATTGCAGACATCTCTGTAATAAGATTACAAAGTATTGACGTAAAAATGGAGGTTTACATAAACTTGTAAAATTTTTTAAGAAATATAAAATCAGGTAAATATTCGAACAAATAATAAGAAAATCCCTTTATTATTGATAATGGAAAACATTTTATCGCTGCAAATACCTAACAGTAAATTGGTGCAAAAGAAATCAAAGTGAACATGAAATTTAAAATCAAATTTCTTGATCTACTTTTGCTTTATATTTAGTTTTCCAAACGCTTTAATAAAATGATAGCCAACAAACTGAATATGGAAAAATAATTGGTAGATATTTTCTCAGGGCTTACGAGGATGAACTTCAATTAATCTGACTAAAGCAGGAAAAGAAATGTAACACCTGTTGCGCAAGAATAATTATCTCAATGAAGGGGAAAATACACAAAAGAGTGCTTTGAGAGGAACTGGAATTAAGTTTGAATAGCCAGAATGATTAATTCGGTTTGGAACATCTAGAAATATTCGTTTTGGAACATAAAGAGAGAAACGAACTAATGTCAGGAAAGGATTTAATGTGAATTATGACATCCTTTGAGCGTGGAAGTTGTAACATATTATTGTATTTATAATTTATTTTTAATAACCTTTCATTTTTTTTACCTCAAATTTAAGAAGTCTTTATTTATTAAACTTAGAAAATATTATTGTGATGTTTTGTAATCAAAATAATAAGATATATAAAACTGAATATAAATTTAATAAATCATTAATTAAAAGCCTTCATAATACTAGCCTTTTATTCCTTTGAAATTATGTGATGCACGCTTGTTTACGTCATGAAATATGTTAAATAACTTTTTTCTCTATTTTTTTAAAGACATGAATAAACTTTGTATGTTTTTAAAAACTGAAGTTAGTAACACACATCAGCATTGCAATTAACTGATTAATTTTCTTTGAAATATACATCTGCAAGCTTTCATTAATTGAATTAAATTTTTCATGATTATGTCCTCAAATAAAATTACATACCATAAGGACACTTATATATTAATTGCTTATATAATTATTACACCGTTTTAATTATCATTATTCATTATTTTCTTAAAAAAATTAAAATTTAAAATTATAATTTCGACTCAGTAAAATGTGTTAACTTACAGGATTAATCCTCCATCTGTTACCAGCAAAAAACAATAGTTTGATTTCAAAAACTATGATCTCTGGTTTTGCTACACGAAATCTAGTGATACAATTACCTACTGCTTACTGTCAATTCAGAACGGCAAAGAATATACATGACAGTATCGAACATAAGAACTCGAGTAGTGAAGAGTAGCACACTACTCA
>CM063497.1:107142245-107152245 GCA_032207245.1 Pardosa pseudoannulata | reverse complement strand
TACGTACATAATAATTTAAATAAATTACAGCAAAGGATACTGAATTTATTTTTTATAGGAAGGCTTAAATTGAAATATTTACAGTATGAAGAAAATAGATGCATACAGTGTGATTATCACAAATTTTAAAGTATTATTAAAGAATCTAAGAATCTGTATAAAAATATTCCTTCACATTTCTTTATATTTATGCATATAATATTGTAAATTTCAGTGTTTAATTCTGATTTGTTTGATATTTTGAAGATGTAGTTGAAGTAACTCGAAAAATAAAGTAGATAGACGCTTGCATTTTCATTGTCGAAAAGATTTATGAACTAGTAAAAATAGTTTACTTATCTTAATAAATCTAATTCTACATAATAATGTATCTTTGTGCATAAAATTGTAAATTACTTTTTCGTTTATGCATGTATTGTGCAAATAAATAGATAATAAATGGTTACTTGATGTAACTATTCGGTTTTTGAAGCTGTTATACAAGTTCATGAAGTTACGTGTTAGCATAGCTGAAAGAGAGATTTTTTATATGATAATGTTCATACGATTATTTTTAAAATTAAAGACAAAAACATGACTACCAAGAACAGTTTTTTCCTTTTTATGAGTATGCAAAATTTATCTTTACTACAGTTACAGCTATCTGTCATGAGATTTACTTTTCTGTTTATGCATGCATTACGTAAGATTATAAATGTTTACTTTCGGTTACTATCCGGTTTTTGAGGCTGTTATACAAGTTCATGAAGTTATGGTTTTACATAGCTGAAAGAATGATGTTTTTATGGAATAATGTTCATGCTTTTTTAATTTAAAATGAGAACAAAAAAAAAACAGGACTAATGAAAACAGTTTTTCAATTTTATGAGTGTGCAAAAAACATATTTTACTATAGTTACATCTTGCATCAGTTACGAACTATAATTCTCTGTTTATAAATGTATTATGTATGATATTAAATGGTAATTTCCGGTTACTATCAGCTTTTGAAATTTATTATTCATGTTCATGAAATTACGTGTTAGCATAGCTGAAAGACAGATATTTTTTCCTTCAAACAGTTCTCTTTTTTAAAATATCTGTCTGTTTTTTCACATTTAAAAAAACATACATATGAAATCAATGTACATATATTTTTTAATGAGAACTAAACGACTTATGAAAATAGTTACTTTCGTTTTTTAAATATGCAAAAAATATGTGGACTACAGTTACAGCTATCAGTCATAAGATTTACATTTCTGTTTATGCTTGTCTTATGATACCAAATGGTTACTTCAGGTTACTATACGGTTTTTGAAGCTGTTTTTCAAGTTCATAAAGTTACGTGTTAGCATATCTGAAAGAAAGATATTATTTTATGGGATAGTGTTCATGTTTTTTTTAATTTAAAATGAGAACAAAAACTTGACTAATGAAAGCAGTTACTTTCAATTTTATGAGTATGCAAAAACGTATTGTATAGTTATATCTTGCATCAGTCACGAATTATAATTCTCTATTTATATATGTATTACGAATGATACTAAATGGTTATTTCCGGTTACTATCCAGCTTTTGAAACTTATTCAAGTTCATGAAGTTACGTGTTAGCATAGATGAAAGACAGCTGTTTTTTTCCTTCAAACATTTCTCTTTTTTAAAATATCTGTCTATTATTTCACATTTAAAAAACATATGAAATTAATGTACGTATATTTTTTTAATGAGAACAAAACCATGACTTACGAAAACAGTTACTTTTTTTTATGAGTATGCAAAAAATGTGTGGATCATAGTTACAGCTATCAGTCATGAGATTTGCTTTTCTGTTTATGCATGTATTATGTATGATAATAAATGGTTACTTCTAGTTACTATCTGATTTTTGAAGCATAAAGTTACGTTTTAGCATAGCTAAAAGTCAGATGGTATTTATGGGTTAGTGTTCAAATGTTTTATTAAAATGAGAACAAAAACATGACAAATGAAAACAGTTACTTTCTTTTTTATGAACATGCAAAAAATATCTTGACTATGTTAATTAAGTTCATGAAGTTGCTTGTTAGAACAACGGAAAGACAAATGTTTTTGTAGTATAATGTTCATATGTTTATTTTTAAAAATGAAGATAAAAACATGACTTCCGAAAACAGTTACTTTTTTATGAGTATGCAAAATATATCTTGACTACACTTACAGATATCAGTCATGAGATTTTCTTTTCTGTTTATGCATGTATTACGTAAGAAAATAAATGATTACTTGAGGTTACTGTCCAGTTTTTAAAGCTGTTAATCAAGTTCGCTAAGTTGCTTGTTAGCATAGCTGAAAGAGAGATGTTTTTGTGGGATATTGTTCATATGATTATTTTTAAAAATAAAGACAAAAACATGACTACCAAGAACAGTTTTTTCCTTTTTATGAGTATGAAAAAAATAACTTGAGTACATTTACAGCTATCAGTCATGAGATTTACATTTCTGTTTATGAATGTATTGTGTAAGATAATAAATGGCTACTCGAAGTTACTATCCGGTTTTTGAAGCTGTCATACAAGTTCATGAAGTTACGGTTTTGCATAGCTAAAAAACAAATGTTTTTGTGGGATAATGTTCATATATTTATTTTTAAAACAAAAACATGACTTCCGAAAACAGTTACTTTTTTGTGAATCTGCAAAAACATATCTTGAGTACAGTTATAGCTATCTGTCATGAGATTTACTTTTCTGTTTATGCATGTATTACGTAATAAAATAAATGGTTACTTGGGGTTACTATCCAGATTTTAAAGCTCAAGCAATTTCAAGTTCATGAAATTGCTTGTTAGCATAGCTGAAAGAGAAATGTTTTTGTGGGATAATGTTCATATGATTATTTTAAAAAATAAAGAAAGAAACATGTCTAGCAAAAACAGTTTTTTATGAGTATGAAAAAAATATCTCGACTACATTTACAGCTATCTGTTTTGAGATTTTCATTTCTGTTTATGAATGTATTGTGTAAGATAATAAATGGCTACTCGAGGTTACTATCTTGTTTTTGAAGCTGTCATACAAGTTCATGAAGTTACGGTTTTGCATAGATGAAAAACAAATGTTTTTGAGGGATAATGTTCATATATTTATTTTTAAAAATAAAGACAAAAACATGACTTCCGAAAAGAGATACTTTCCTTTTTGTGAATCTGCAAAAAAATATCTTGACTACAATTACAGCTATCTGTCATGAGATTTACTTTTCTGTTTGAAGCGGTTATTCAAGTTCATGAAGTTACGTGTCAACATAGGTGAAAGACATATGTTTTTTATGGTATAATGTTCATAAGTTTATTTTTAAAAATGATGACAAAAACATGACTTACTAAAATAATTACTTTCATTTTTATAAGAAAGCAGAAAATTATATTGACTACAGTTACAGCAATCATTCATAATATTAACATTTCCGCTTATGCATGTATTACGTATGATACTAAATGATTACTTCTGGTTACTTACCGGAAGTTTAAGGTTGTTGGAAGTTTAAGGATGTTTCCGGTTACTAACCGGACTTAAAGTTTTTAAGGTTGTTATTCTATTTCATGCAGTTACGTGTTAGAATAGCTGAAAGACAGATGGTATTTATGGGATAATGTTCATATGTTTATTTTTAAAAATGAGGACAAAAACATGATTTCCGAAAACAGTTACTTTCTTTTTTATGAGTATGTGAAAAAATATCTTGACTACAGTTACAGCTATCTGTCATGAGATTAACTTTTTTGTTTATGCAGGTATTACGTAAGATAATAAATGGTTATTTGAGGTTACTATCCGGTTTTTAGAGCTGTTATTTAAGTTCATGAAGTTACGTGTTAGCATAGTGGAAAGACAGATGTTTTTGTGGGATAATGTTCATATGTTTATTTTTAAAAATGTGGACAAAAAACATGACTTTTTGAAACAGTTAGTTTCTTTTTTATGAGAATGAAAAAAATATCTTGACTACACTTGCAGCTATCTGTCAGAAGATTTACTGTTCTGTTTATTCATGAATTACGTAAGACAATAAGGGGTTACTTGAGGTTACTATCCGGTTTTTGAAGCTGGTTTTCAAGTTCATGATGTTACGTGTAAGCATTGTGGTAAGATAGATATTTTTGTGGGATAATGTTCATATGTTTATTTTTAAAAATGAGGACGAAAACATGACTTCCGAAAATAGTTACTTTCCTTGTTATGAATATGCAAAAAAAAATATCTTGATTATAGTTACAACTATCTGCCATGAGATTTACTTTTCTGTTTATGCATGTATTACATAAGATAATAAGTGGTTACTTGAGGTTAATATCCGATTTTTGAAACTGTAATTTAAGTTCACGAAGTTACGTATTAGCATAGCTCAAAGACAGATGTTTTTATGGGTTAGTGTTCATATGTTTATTTTTAAAAATAAAGACAAAAACAGGACTTCCGAAAACAGTTACTTTCCTTTTTAAGATTATGCAAAAAATATCTTGACTCTAGTCAAGCTATCAGTCATGAGATTTACTTATCTGTTTATGCATGTATTACGTAAGATAATATAAGATAATAAATGGTTACTTGAGGTTACTATCCAGTTTTTGAAGATGTTATTTAAGTTCATGTAGTTACGTGTTAGCATAGCTCAAAGAGAGATGTCTAATGGGATAATGTTCATATGTTTATTTTTTAAAAATGAGGACAAAACATTACTTCCAAAAACAGTTACTTTCATTTTTTATATTATGCAAAAAATATCTTGACTACAGTTAAGCTATCAGTCATGAGATTTACTTTTATGTTTATTCATGTATTACGTAAGATAATAAGTGGTTACTTAAGGTTACTATCGGGTTTTTGAAACTGTTATATAAGTTCATGAAGTTACATGTTAGTAAAGCAAAAAGACAGATTGCATTTATGGAATAGTGTTCAAATGTTTTTTTAAAAATGAGAACAAAAACATAACTAACGAAAACAGTTACTTTCTTTTTTATGAGTATATAAAAAATATATGGACTATAGTTACAACTACCATTCATGAGATTATGCATGTATTACGCATGATATTAAATGTTTACTATCCGTTTTTTGTAGCTGTTGTTCTAATTCATGAAGTGTTAGCGCAGCTGAATTGAAAGACAGATGTTATTAATAGGATAGGGTTCATATGTTTTTTTTTTTTTAAATGAGAACAAAAACATGGCTAACTAAAAGAGTTACTTTCTTTTTTATGATCGTACGAAAAATTCGAGGAAAATCTACTTCTATTTTATTTTTGCTTTTTTTATAAACTGTACATTTTTTCATACATCTTTTAAAGACATCTACGCTGGATATTAGTATAATTTTCTATAAAGGAGAAAAATCTCTTTAGAAAATTTTCCTTTATTTAATATTCCTTCTTATCTAAAAGAATTAGTAATTTTGTATGTTACTCATAATGTAACAATTGAAATATGAAGAAAATAGAAAATATCTAATGAATACATTAAAAGTTTAGAAAAATGGTATCTTCAATACATTTTAGACAATACACTGAAAGAAAAATTTCAATTACAACGCGATGTTCTTTTTTACATGTTTCAGAAAATTTCCAAAGAAAAGAAAGTCTCTACTCCTTTTATTACAAACTTTTTCAAGCTCCTTTTTGAAAAAAATTCTTTATTTTCTGATCTATTCAGTGTTTTTTTAGAGAAAAGAGTATTAAACCAAGATAAACTAACTATCAAAGAAAAGTTTCGAAAGCAATCACTAATTATTTTTATATTGCTTAAAAATGTAAACATAGTTTTTATCATATTTTATTTAATTTTAATTTTTACTTTTATTAAGTTTCAAGTTTTAGAATTAAATTAAGACTTTGTTATTTATTTAAGGTTTCATTTCGTTATTTATATTTTTGTGTAATGGCAACGTCATTTTCAGAGAGATCTCAATTTTTAAAATTTGATATTGTTTGATCTCGATAGATTTAAAAATATAAATTTGCTTAAATATTAGTTATGTAGTGTTCATTCTTTCAGGAATTAAATGCCCTCTCATCATACATTCTATCTTACATTAATTTCCAACAACATTTTCTATTAATTTAAATAAGATATAGAAGTAACTACTTCAAAATTTATTTCTCCTGTCATATTACGCCATAATACTTACATTTTGATAACAATTAAAATTCAAGAGGAAAGAAGCTAAATAACAGTTGGGTTGAAAAGTTCGTAGGCTGACATATAGATGGCGCTATAATATCCATATGATTTTTAGATATCCCTAACCTTCGAAAGACAAGTGTATAAACTTGACAGCTGTCGGACCATTAAGTTGTGAGATGTAGTATTTTAAGAGAAGCAACTTTTGTTAGTTTGAAAACAATGGATAAAATGGAATTTCGTGTGTTAGTTAAGCATTGCTTTTTAGAGAAACAAAATACTGTTGAAGCCAAGGCTTGGCTTGATAAACATTATTCGGATTCTGCACCAGAAAAATCAACCGTTGAAAAGTGGTTTGCTAAATTTAAACCAGACAATATTATCGCCGAGGACCATGCACGGTGTGAACGCCTCAAAGAGGCTGTTGCCGACGAAAACATAAAAGAAGTCCGAAAAATGATTTTGTGTTGGACATATCGTGAAAGAAAATTTGGGTATCCGAAAGCTCTGAGCAAAGTGGGTGCCACTCGAGCTCACAATCGATCAAAAACAACAACGAATTAATGATTCTGAGTTGTGTTTGAAGCTGTTCAATTGTAATAGACCCTAATTTAGGCAATGATATGTGTCAAAAGATGAATCATCGGTCTTTTATTTCACACCGGAGTTCAATCGACAATCATTCGACTAGACAGCACGTGATGAACCAACTCCAAAGCCTGGAAAGACGCAACAGTTGGCAAGATTATGGCATCAGTATTTTTTGATTCGCATGTTATAATAATCATCGACTATCTTGAAAAGTAAAAACCCATCAACAGCGACTATTACATTGCATTATTGGAGCGTTTCAAGGACGAAATCGAGGAAAAAAGGTCCCATTTGAAGAAGACAGTGCACCGTGTCACAAGTCGATGAAAACGATGGCAAAATTACATTAATTAGGTTTAGAATTGCCTCCGGATCCAACTTATTCGCCAGATCTTTCCCAGAGAAACTTTTTCCTGTTCTCACACATCAAGCGAATGCTCGCTGGAAAGAAATTTAGCGCCGATGAAAAATTAATCGCCAAAACTAAGACCTATTTTGAGGCTAAAGAGAAATCGTACTATAAAAATGGTATCGAAAAATTGTACGAGCGCTATAATCGCTGTATTGCCCTTGAAAGTAACAACATTAAATAATAAAATCAAATATTATTAAAAAAAAGTTTTTTTTCTATATTAGCCTACAAACTTTGCAGCCTAACTTTTACATTACGCTCTTCTAGATTAAAATTAAGTAAGTTGTAATATTTACACGATTTTAAAAGTATACAACAGAAAACTTTCCTTCTTTCCAAAATAATTTGCTTGTGTTTATTATAAATTGCTTCAAACAACTGTACAGCCTAAATTGTAACATAAAAATATTGATTTTAATAACGTCCCAGGGGAGATTTAAAGAGTTCTGTGTTTAAGTAAAATCAAAGATTTGAAGAATGTTTCCCTAAACTCATATGATAATAAGGGAAAGAACTTTGAGTATACTGCGTTCAACTTCTGCAAAACTCAGTAAACCCATTTGAATTCCTTTTATCCTAGAACATAATACTTAATTGCATGCCTGTGGGAGAAATCTAGAGCAGTATTTGTCCGTCATATCGATTTAAATTGCATCGAATATGCAGAAATAAATGGATATCGATTTTCACTATTTATTTCGAATCTATAATACCTTGATATTTTTAAAGGTTTATGTTGTATGTTGAAAAAATTATGATGGCAATATCTAAATTAATCCTTTAATTAATTTCAAAAAGCAAATATATCTTTATATATAAAATTCTTCTGCCCATGTTTTTCTAATAGAACTTATTCTAAACACCTGGACAATAAAAATTTCAAAGCTAAAAGGTTAAGTGAAACAAAATATTATCTGGTAATAACATAAAATGTTATAATCGAAAAGCTATATATATATATATATGTCAGGTCTAAAAAAGTGGTAGCTGGAAATTACGTCAGTTAAAAACGATTTTAAAAGGGGAACTCTTTTATAAAAATAAAATAAATGAAAAAGACCCACGCTCGCGTAAGCTTTTGGGATCATCCGGTCAGGCGGAAGCATTTTAGACCTATTTGATGAGCTTGCATACAGATAAGTTTCAGTCAGCGCGTGGACATGGAACTGTGAACACCCCTTCCATGCTTAGGTACACCACAAACAATGAAAATGGCGTAGGTTTTGCTTTTAGAAGAAACGATAATTTAATAAAATTATTATTGTCAAGAAGAATGTTTTGCATTCGCCTTAACTCTGGATCACGACATTACAAGTATATATATATACTTCCGAAAACAGTTACTTTCCTTTTTAAGATTATGCAAAAAATATCTTGACTCTAGTCAAGCTATCAGTCATGAGATTTACCTTTCTGTTTATGCATGTATTACGTAAGATTATAAGATAATAAATGGTTACTTGAGGTTACTATCCAGTTTTTGAAGATGTTATTTAAGTTCATGTAGTTACGTGTTAGCATAGCTCAAAGAGAGATGTCTAATGGGATAATGTTCATATGTTTATTTTTTAAAAATGAGGACAAAACATTACTTCCAAAAACAGTTACTTTCATTTTTTATATTATGCAAAAAATATCTTGACTACAGTTAAGCTATCAGTCATGAGATTTACTTTTTTATTCATGTATTACGTAAGATAATAAGTGGTTATTTGAGATTACTATCGGGTTTTTAAAACTATTATATAAGTTCATGAAGTTACATGTTAGTATAGCAAAAAGACAGATTGCATTTATGGGATAGTGTTCAAATATTTTTTAAAAATGAGAACAAAAACATAACTAACGAAAACAGTTACTTTCTTTTTTATGAGTATATAAAAAATATATGGACTATAGTTACAACTACCATTCATGAGATTATGCATGTATTACGCATGATATTAAATGTTTACTATCCGTTTTTTGTAGCTGTTGTTCTAATTCATGAAGTGTTAGCGCAGCTGAATTGAAAGACAGATGTTATTAATAGGATAGGGTTCATATGTCTTTTTTAAAAATGAGAACAAAAACATGACTAACTAAAAGAGTTACTTTCGTTTTTATGATTATACGAAAAATTCGAGGAAAGTCTACTTCTATTTTAGTTTTCCTTTTTTTCCAACTGTACATTTTTTCATACATCTTTTAAAGCCATCTACGCTGGATATTAGTGTAATTTTCTATAAAGAAAAAAAATCTTTTTTAAAAAAATTTCCTTTATTTAATAATCTAGAAGAATTAGTAATTTTGTAAGTTACTCATAATGTAACAATTGATTTATGAAGAAAATAGAAAATGACTATTGAATACATTAAAAGTTTAGAAAAATGTTATCTTCAATACATTTTAGACAATACACTGAAAGAAAAATTTCAATTACAACGCGATGTTCTTTTTTTCATGTTTCAGAAAATTTCCAAAGAAAAGAAAGTCTCTACTCCTTTTATTACAAACTTTTTCAAGCTTCTTTTTGAAAAAAATTCTTTATTTTCTGATCTATTCAGTGTTTTTTTAGAGAAAAGAGTATTAAACCGAGATAAACTAACTATCGAAGAAAAGTTTCGAAAAGAATCGCTAATTATCTTTATATTGCTTAATAATGTAAACACAGTTTTTATCATATTTTATTTAATTTTAATTTTTACTTTTATTAAGTTTCAAGTTTTAGAATTAAACTAAGCCTTTGTTATTTATGTAAGGTTTCATTTTGTCATTTATACTTTTGTGTAATGGTAACGTCATTTTCAGAGAGATCATAATTTCTGAAATTTGATTTCGTTTGTTCTCTGTAAGATTTAAAATATAAATTTGCTT
>CM063497.1:107119745-107132245 GCA_032207245.1 Pardosa pseudoannulata | reverse complement strand
CGGCCAGAATTGCACTGTTTTTTGATATTATTTCAATGACGCTTGAAACCCTGAACCGCCAACGTATCTGTGCTCTGTGGTCATTGCAACGGATTTCAGTACGAGAAGTCCCAAATTAAACCCCGTGCCAGCAGTATGGAAATTTTAATTTAATCTAATTATGTTTATGTTGATGTACCTATAAAGCTCACATAAACGTTGAGTGATGCGGTGAATTCCATTAAATTTATTTGTAAATAAGTTACTAAGTTTAATAATATATTCAATGTAATTCATAAATTTCAAAAATATATTTTTTGTGCTTTAAAAAACAAATATGCTATGAAAACGATTTGAGTTTTTTCTTTCCTGGTATTATTTAATACAATTGTAAGTTTATGCTCAACACATTTAAATTTACAGTATACATATACACTCACATACAATTTATAAGTCCAGTTGTAATGACTATATGCGTGGTGGAATAAATAAGTTTCTAAATAATTTTTTTTCTCACTTTTTCCTTAAAACGGTCCAGTTTATAAATTATTTAAAAGCATTTTACAATTTTTAGTTTTACAGCGTTAAAACAGGTTGTCCAGTAAATATATACATACATACACACACACACACACACACACACACACACATATATATATATATTTATATATATACATGTACATATATATATATATACATATATATATATAGACATATATATATATACATATATATACACACACACACACACACACATATATATATATATATATATATATATATATATATATATATATATATATATGTCAAGATTTAAAATATAGATTAATTTTAAGAGATTTTAATTAGGGATTCTTTTAAAGAGAGTGACGTGGCTTCAGGAGTTAGACACATAAATACGGCTCACAAGCAGTGATAAGAGCAGAGAGCAGTAGGCACTTTCCACGGTCATACCTGCAGATCCTCGAAGCAGTGAAAGCTGCCTTTGTTAGAAGTTGGGCGCCAATGTGAGACGCCATTGTAGAGTAGTGTGTTGGTGAGATCTAAATAAAGGATGAAAATGATGTCATGACTCATGTGTGACTTAGTGGGACTCTGACATATATATATATATATATATATATATATATATATATATATATATATATATATATATATATATAATATCATTACGATATCGTTTGTATCAATTAGACATATAGTATACACATTTCGATATCGTTTGCATCAATTACATATATAGTATGTACAAATGATATTTAAAAAATAAGTTATCTGTTCACCTTATCCTTATATAAAGAAATAAAAAGTCAACAATATGTACTCCATATACTTATACATCAACTAAGAAAAGCTTAAAAAATAAGTGAATAATTCTTATTTTAAATATCGTAAGTTTGCTTTAGTCTTCTCAAGTTAAAATAATTATCTTCAAATAATTTTCCCCCCTTTTTATTTGAATACTACAAAAACTGCAACTTTTCTGTATAAAGTACAAGGGAATATCTAATGAACCTGTGATAATGAGTTACACTACTGGACAACGATAGAGCGGGATACTGACCGAAGAATGAAAGCGATGTCAGTGATCCCCCCTTTCGATCCCATTAGACAAGAGAGGTTACTAACGCGGGTCAGTCGTCTTTGGCCCTGGCAACAGTAGTATTCGATTTTCTTCGGTATATTTGAAGGCCCCTTCAGAGGAAAAACAGGCCAAAATGGAGTAAATAGATAGTATCATCAGAAGCAGGGAGTTAATCCACCATTTTCGGAGTTGCTCCACCATTTTCATCTAAACAGATAGCATTATAAGATGCAGGGACTAGTTCCACCATTTTCATCTGAACAGATAGCATTATCAGAGGCAAGGAGTTGCTCCACCATTTTCATCTCAACAGATAGCATCATCAGAGGCAAGGAGTTGCTCTACCATTTTCATCTGAACAGATATCATTATCAGAGGCAGGGAGTTGTTCCGCCATTTTCATCTGAACAGATAGCATTATCAGAGGCAGGGAGTTGCTCCACCATTTTCATCTGAACAGATAGCATCATCAAAGGCAAGGAGTTGCTCTACCATTTTCATCTAAACAGATAGCATTATAAGATGCAGGGACTTGCTCCACCATTTTCATCTGAACAGATAGCATTAAAAGAGGCAGAGAGTTGCTCCACCGTTTTCATCAGTATATGGAGACTACATATTGATACTTAAATTGTTTTATTTGCTTCACCAGATTGTTCTTCATCAAAAATGGTACTGTAAATAAAGAGTCTGCAAAAGGGCTCGCTCTTTTGCATCTTCGCTCTTTTTTATCTGGTGTCTTATTCTTTGCGTTATCTCAACAGGCCTGGTAAAAATTATTGGTACACGATAGAACTACAAGGACATTTTAGAAGAGGTATTAAGCTAATGCTCCCCGGGTTGTCCTGCGACGTCCACAGGTATCGTTATGGAACATTGATGATTATACCATGGACCAATTTTGGGTGTCCTAGTTGCCATTATAAACACGGCGAATAATAGGTTGACCCAAGACTCTAACCTGTTATCCTCCGTTTTGTGATATATAGAAAGAAATATAAATTTATCAAGACTTTGAGGTTGAAGTTTTGATGCAGTGTGATGCTTTAACTATTTCATCTCCAAACTCAAAGAAAAAAAAATAGAGTGGTAATGATAAGATTAGTTTTATTGTATATATGTGTGAGCCAGTAATAGTATAGAAATTCAGTAAAACTAAAAGGAAATTTCTCAAGACAACTTAACTTCAATATCTTCAATACACAGGTCAAAACAAATCTGTGAGCCATGCCGTCATTTCTGCTTTTCCTTCATTGAGCAGGAACAGCAGAGAGCGAGAGATATTACAGATGGGAAAAAGGATAATAATGGTGGATTCGTGAGTTTATGACACAAAAACTAGAGAAGGGAGAATTTAGGGATAAAGAAAACATGATACTTTTATCCCCAGGGACATTCGTAAAAGTCGAAATTTCCTGTCTGAGTTTCTTTCTCACCATTGAATTAATGTGAGGTTTAACCCTTTCGTGGGTCATGTGAAGATTACTTCCCACCTACTCGATCTTACAAAATACACTTGTGGGAAGAGCAAAACCCATTCTAATATAGTGGTCTTGTTATTGAAATGAAGGGAAGACTGATACCCACTTCGGTTTTGCGCTGTCAACAATTGTTCGATCGATTAAATAAAATTAGCAGCTCTGTTTTGAAAGTTCGGAAACGTGGAGCGAGAAATGAATGGCCTACGAAAGGGTTAAGTGGGCATTTTTGAGCAAGCCGAGTCACGGGAATTCCGCAGGGTGGGCCAAAGTTCCATCCCAATGACTCACGAGAGATGGTTCCGAGGCCTAGGACTGCGACTGTCACTTCTCTAAATTTCCCTGTTTCTCCTTTTTGGCCATCCAGTTCTCGTCTCGAAATACAACCAGGAAATTTATTGGGCTACAAATAACTCTCTTTTTGGAACGCCACCCTCACTAATTCCGGCTTCAAGAGGTCCACTAGATCCGATAATATTTTTAATTCTTCCAATGACCGCTATTCTGCTGTTCCAATGATCTCTAGTCGTCCGCCATTGGCAACTGTGACGCTCCACGCGAATGGAAGTGAGCTGTTCTTGCGGGATGGCCCATTACTTGAAATCTACTCACCATTACCGAGAACTGCCTGGAGGGCCTCAAGGCCATATGGGCCCGGTTTAGTGCTTGTTTACAGAAATCGCCTGGAGTGAGTTGTGTAATGAAATAGAAGATTGAACCAGCCTGAGGACAGCCAATCATAATTGAGAATCTCGACCAGGGAAAATATCTCATTTCTGACGTGAGATGAAGGTGTGATGAATTGACGTGATGCCATTTAACAGCAGATTTTAATCTTTTTCTCATACATTTTTAAAGAATTCATAGATTTTTTAAGATTTTTTAACTTTTTTTTATAAAGACAAACACACAAAAGCTAAAGATATCTAGCTAAAAGGTCCATAGACCTTTTCTTCTTAGCAGTATTTCTGTGATCTTATTTAAGGAGATTAAGAATAAGATCACTGCGTAGATTTTAATGGAATTAACAGGAAAGATTCAAGAAAATGGCGACAGTTTATTCCTTGCGAGCATTCTTTTATACATTTAACTCACAATATATTTTCTGGTGACTTTAATTTCACAATGGGGTGTATATTGTCACTATTTTTAAAACCTTAAGGCTAGTTCTTGAACACAGAAAATATATACTTAAATACAACTCAGTCCACAAAATGCTTGAAAGAACTTTAAGGTATCTGTTGTGAATACAGACGACTTGTATCGGGCCCCAAAAATAAGATCATTTCTTAGATTTTTATGGAATTTAGAATAAAGATTGAGTGAAAATGAAGACAGTTTTTTCCTTGCAAGAATTCTTTTATGGATTTAACTCGTAAAATATTTTTGATGACTTTAATTTCACAATTTGGCGTATATTGTCACCATCTTTAAAACCTTAAGGCTAGTTCTCGAGAACAGAAAATATACACTTAAATACAACTCGGTTCACAAAATGTTTGAAAGAACTTCAAGACAGCTGTTGTAATATACAGAAAAAAAATTCCACAACATTCTTTTAAAAATGTTTCGCGAACTTCCTTTTTTTTCTAATGCATAAATGCTCATCGAACAGTTTCTTTCATTTTCTCCCGGTTTTCCGCTTCCTTTTCTAGAATTATTTGCCGACTGAGTTCCATTTGTATTCAATAATATCGATGTGACAAGGAACTTTTCAAATATTTGACAAGGCTCTACGCGAGAGGAAATTCAAATATGTACTTAAATTATTTATCCGTGACGGTTTATGGAAATGGTCTTAAAAATTACAAACAAATGTAGAAAAAGATTTTGTCAGTTTTTAAGAATAATAAATAGCGTCTGAATATTTGATTCATTATAAATCGAATAATCGGATATTCTGTTAAAATGAGTAACGTATTGTTTTATTATAAATATAAGATAACCTATTTGGTTCGAGTACTATATTTTGAAAATCAACAATTATAAATTTATTAATAATTGTTTCTACTGTATTTTCATGTATAAAAATGTATAAAAATGAAAAAAAATTAAGAATTTATGTAAATGATTTTTTACACACTTACACGATTTTTTACACAATTTTATATCTACCAATAATATTATGAGACAAAATATATTCATGCAATTTTAATTTTGGGAGTTACAGGCACCTAAGAATATAATGAATATATCTTTAACGCCATCTAAATTTTTTAAAAAATAAATCATTCTATATGTATTTTTTCAAGCATGTAAAGAACTTGCACACCTTTTGTGCCACATTAGAACTAGTCAATGAAAAACCTACTTTCATACAAGACTGTTCTAAGGTCCACGTTCCAATATACATCCCCGACGTGGGATCGATAATATTTCTGTCAGTAAGAATTCCAGGTATCATACCAATTTTTAGTGCACTGTTGTGCATGCGCGTGTTTGATGCACATTGCAAGTTATAATTTCCAGTTGAAAGGACCGATTCAGTAATTCTACTGTTAATGAGTGCTACACTTTGTGTAAACATGCATGTGTCTGATGCCCATTGAAAGTTAGAATCTCTTCTCGAAAAAAAAAAGATTCCGTAATTCTACTGTTAATGAGTGCTACACTTTGTGTAAACATGCTTATCTCTGAAGCACTTTGCAAGTTAGAATTTTCAGTCGAAATGACTGATTCCGTAATTCTACTGTTAATGAGTGCTACACTATGTGCAAACATGCTTATCTCTGAAGCACTTTGCAAGTTACAATTTCCAGTCGAAATGATTGAATCCATAATTCTACTGTTAATGAGTGCTACACTTTGTGTAAACATGCTTATCTCTGAAGCACTTTGCAAGTTAGAATATCCAGTCTAAATAACCATTTCCTTAATTCTAGTGTTAGTGGGTGCTACACTTTTTGTGAACATGCGTGTGTCTGATGCCTATTACCAGTAAGAATTTCCGGTCAAAATGACTGATTCCGTAATTCAAGTGGTAATAAGTGCTACACTTTGTGTGAACATGCATGTGTCTATGCACATTGCAAGTTAGAATCTGCCATAAATCTTATTAATGTTTAAAAATATTTTGAATTTCAATTTCTACCTCTATCTTCTTATCTAGACTAGATATTGTATAGTGTATAGTTCAGAATCTGATCTATATCTATCCTATCATGAGCAGTAATTAAAATCACAGCGCACTCTTAACGAAATTAACTCTCTCGCTGCTATACCTCACAAACATTTATAACAAGGGCAATTAAAAAAATAACGGCCGAAAATTGAAGCTAAAATTTCATTTGTCTGAAAGTTTTCTTTATTTAAACGATACAAAATAAACAGTTCTTGTATCTCGGAGAAATCAATTGAAAGAAATTTTAATTAAATAACTTTGCTGTACTTCGGAAATTAAGAAGAAATAATACAAGATTGTTTATCAGCTTCCAGTCCTGTTGCTAAGAGAGAAAATTTCATTTAATTAATGTGTTAGATACAAATTAGAAGTTTCTTTCGATGTTTAATTTTGATCTTATAAAGACATGACAAGTTCTATTTTACCTATACTAAGAGACAAAAAGATTAACAAAGTGTAATTTTCCTAATGGGAAGAAGATCTCTATTCTAAAATTAAATAAATCTCTATATATATACATATATTTATTATGCATATATATGTATGTATATATATATATATATATATATATACATATATATATATTGTGCATATACGTACATGTATATATATATATTTATATGTATGTATGTATATATATATGTATATATATATATATATATATATACATATATATATACATATATATATATATACATATATATATATACATATATATATATATATATATATATATATAAATAAATATACATATATATATATATATTTATATGTATATTTATATATGCATACTTATATGTATATATATATATATATGTGTGTGTGTATTAATTGCATTTAATTAATCATTAAATTTAATATTTTATTAATTTATATTATAAAGTTTAATGAATGTCATATTTAAAGTTTATATTTTCTATATTACGTAGTACTTAAAATATTATAATAATATCTGCAAAATATTAAAAAAATGAAAGTATCTAATATTAATAATATCATATATAATATTTAATACTTTAGTACCTTATGAAATATCTTAACATTGTAACAATGAATTAATAAGTAGCATTAAATAAGTCCGTAAAATTAAATAAGACAAAAGAAGTTTATTACATAATTGATAACTAATTTCTTTCATTTATAGTTTAGTTAATAAGTATGGTAATATGTAATTTAATCTATTTTTAGATGTATTTACAAAACATTTTAAATATATGTAATTATTCATTAATGTAATTTACTTTTAATTTTTTTTTGATAATTGAAAAACAAAATAAAAATAGTGTTCTTTAACGTTCATTACATCGTGTGCTTAATAAAAAGTGAAAAGATAAACGTTTATGATGCTGCATTTTAACGAATACATTCTTTTGGCCCCGAAAGTTTTTCTACTTGATCTAGAAAATTTATTGGTGAAATTCTCCGCATTCCAAAGGTAGGTTACCCATTGCTGTGTCGCAACATTTCCTAGGATAAAAAAAGTTCAGTTAAAAATCACTGTTGAAAAACAGAAATGGTTAAAGAAATAAATGTATGCACTGATACTCTAGTTACAAGCATTATGTTTTTAAGGATTTACTTGCAGGTCGCATCTCATGTCAGTACAACAGAAGTAGTCTGTTATATTACGAAGAAAAACAAGTTTGATAATTGAAAAACAAAAATAAAAATGTAGTCTTTAATATTTATTAGGGAATAACCATAATAAAAAGTAAAATGGAAAAAAGTTTCGCATGTGCAGTTTAACGGATAAATACTTTCGGCTTCTAAAGTTTTTTCACTTGATCTGGAAACTCCAATGGTCAAATTCTCTACATTCAACGCAATAAAACGACTCAAAACTTTGTACTCTACAAAAAGGGTAGGGTACAAAGTTTTGTTTCGCTTTATTTCCTTGGATATATAGAAGGAAAAGTTCAGTTAGCAATCCCCGTTAGAAAACAAAAAGAGTTAATGTTTTTCTTGGTGTTCTAGAAACGACGAAAACCATATCCCTTCCCAGAATACGTCTAGCGTATGGCTTAATCATCCTCAGTTTGACAAAATGGCATCAGAAACAACAATCACAGCGCACCCTTAGTAAAAATTGAAATACAAAAACATTATGCTTTTGCATTTTAACGTGATTTTAGCGTGTTAATTTTCCACGTAATCTGGGCACTTCATTAATGAAAGTCTCTACATTACAAAACATAGGGTACAAAGTTTTCCGTCGCTTTATTTCCTTGGATATGTAGATAAAAAAGTTCAGTTAACATTCACTGTTGGAAAACAGAACTATGTAATGTTCTAGAAACGAAAGGCTCATCCCTTCACCTGAATATGTCTAGAGTATGGCTTAATCGTCCTCAGTTTGACCAACTGGCATCAGAAACAACATCAACAGTGTACCCTTAGTAAAAAGGGAAATGAAAAAAGGTTATGCTTCTGCATTTTAACGTGATTTTAAAGTCTTAGTTTTCCTCCTGATCTGGACACTTTATTGGTAAAATTCTCTACACTCCAAAGGGCAGGGTACAAAGTTATGCGTCGCTTTATTTCCTTGAATATGTAGAGAAAAATGTTCTGTTAACATTCACCTTTGGTAAATAGAAATGGTTTATGTTTTCCAAGTGTTCTAGAAACGAAAGGGCGCATACCTTCGCCTGAATATGTCTAGAGTATAGCTTAATCGTCCTCAGTTTGACCAACTGGTGGCATCAGAAACAAAAATAATAGCGTACCTTTAGTAAAAATGGAAAGGAAAAAAGGTTATGCTTTCGTATTTTTACGTCTTTTTAACATCTTAGTTTTCCTCGTGATCTGGACACTTTATTGGTAAAATTCTCTACACTCCAAAGGGCAGGGTACTAAGTTATGCGTCGCTTAATTTCTTGGATATGTACAGAAAAAAGTTCAGTTAATATTCACCGTTGGAAAACAGAAATGGTTAATGTTTTCCAAGTGTTCTAGAAACGAAAGGGTGCATGCCTTAGCCTGAATATGTCTAGAGTATGGCTTAATCGTCCTCAGTTTGACCAACTGGCATCAGAAACAAAAATAATAGCGTACCTTTAGTAAAAATGGAAAGGAAAAAAGGTTATGCTTTCGTATTTTTACGTCTTTTTAACATCTTAGTTTTCCTCGTGATCTGGACACTTTATTGGTAAAATTCTCTACACTCCAAAGGGCAGGGTACTAAGTTATGCGTCGCTTAATTTCTTGGATATGTACAGAAAAAAGTTCAGTTAACATTCAACGTTGGAAATTAGAAATGGTTAATGTTTTCCAAGTGTTCTAGAAAGGAATGGCCTATCCCTTCTCATGAATACGTTTAGCGCATGGCTTATTCGTCATCGATTTGACCAAATGGCAGCAGAAATAACAATAAGAGCTTACCCTCAGTAAAAAGTGAAATGAAAAAAGGCTATGCTTTTGTATTTTAACGCCATTTTAACGACGTTTTCCACGTGATCTGGACACTTCATTGGTGAAATTCTCTGTTTTTCAGAGTGTATGGTACAAAGTTTTGGTCCCTTTATTTTCTTGGATTTGTAGAGGAAAAAAGCTCAGTTAACATTCGCCTTTGGAATACAGAAATGGCTAATGTTTTTCGAAGTGTTCTAGAAACTAAAAGCGCATCCATTCCGTTTAATAAGTGTAGCGTATGACTTAATCGTCCTTAGTTTTACCATCTGGCATCAGAAACAACAATAACAACGTACCCTTAGTAAAAAGTGAAATGATAAAAGGTTATGTTTTGCATTTTAACGTGATTTTAACGATTTTTTCCATGTGATGTCGACGCTATTGGTAAAATTCACTTGAATTCAGAGTGCAAGTTACTATGTTTTGCGTCGCATTATTTTCTTGGATTTGTAGAGGAAAAAAGTTCAGTTAATAATCACCGTTGGAAAACAGAAATGGTTAATGTTTTCGAAGTGTTCTAGAAACGATAAGCGCATCTCTTCGCCTGACTCCCTGTAGCGTATTTCTTAATCGTCCTTGGTTTAACCAACTGGCATCAGAAACAGCAGCAATAACAGTGTACCCTTAGTTAAAAGTGAAATGAAAAAATGTTATACTTCTGGCATTTTAACGTCATTTTAATGTTTTAGTTTTTCACTGGACCTTGACACCTCATTGATGAAATTTTCTACATTCCATAGCGTAGGGGACAAAGTTTTGAGTCAATTTACTTCCTTGGATTTGTAGAGAAAAAAAGCTCAGTTAACATTCGCGTTGAAATACAGAAATGGTTAATGGTTTCCAAGTGTTCTAGAAAGGAATGGCGCATCCCTTCTCCTGAATACGTCTAGCGAATGACTTAACCGTTATTAGTTTTACCAACTGGCATCAGAAACAACAATAAAATCGTACCCTTAGTAAAATGTGAAATGATAAAAGGTTATGTTTTGCATTTTAACGTGATTTTAACGATTTTTTCCATGTGATGGGGACACTATTGGTAAAATTCTCTTCAATTCTGAGGGCAAGGTACTAAGTTTTGCGTCGCATTATTTTCTTGGATTTGTGGAGGAAAAAAGTTCACTTCAGTTATACTTCTACCTTTTAACGTCATTTTAACGTTTTAGTTTTTCACCTGATCTGGTCACCTCATTGATGAAATTATCTACATTCCATAGGGTAAGGTACAAAGTTTTGCGTCGCTTTATTTCCTTGGTTATGTAGAAAAAGTTCACTTAACATTCACCCTTGGGAAACAGAAATGGTTAATGTTTTCCAAGTGTTCTAGAAATCTGGTCCCTTTACTTCCTTGGATATGTAGAGGAAAAAAGTTTAGTTAACATTCGCCGTTAGAAAACAGAAATGATTAATGATTTCCAAGTGTTCTAGAAGCAAAAGGCGCATCAATACGTCTTAATACGAGTAGCGTATGGCTTAATAGTCCTTAGTTTTACCAAGTGGCATCAGAAAAAACAACAATAACAGAGTACCCTTAGGAAAACGTGAAATGGAAAAAGGTTATATTTGTTCATTTTGAAGTGATTTTAATGTGTTAGCTTTCTCCGTGATATGAACACTTTATTGGTGAAGTTTTCTACATTCCAAAGGGTAGGGTACAATGCTTTGCATCACTTTATTTCCTTGGATATGTAAAGAAAAAAGTTCAGTTAACAATTGTTAAATTGTTAACGTTTTTCCAAGTGTTCTAGAAGCAAAAGGCATATCCCTTCGCCTTAATACGAATAGCATATGATTTAATCGTCCTTAGTTTTACCAACTGGCATGAGAAAATACAACAATAACAGCGTACCCTTAATAAAAAAGGAAATAGTAAAAGGTTATGCTTTTGCATTGCAACGTGATTTTAATGTGTTAGTTTACCTCGTGATAGGAACACTTTATTGGTGAAATTCACTACATACTAAGTTTTTCGTCGCTTTATTTCCTTCGATATGTAGAAAAAAAAAGTTCAGTTAATATCCATCGTTGGAAAACAGAAGTTCTTAAAGTCATCCAAGTGTTCTAGAAACGAAAAGCTTATTACTTCGCCAATGGCTTATTTGTCCACATTTAGACCAACTGGCATCAGATGCAACAACAATAACAGCATATCTTCAGTAAAAATTAAAAGGAAAAGGTTATGCTTCTGCATTTTAACTTGATTTAACTTGTTAGTTTTCAACGCAATCTGGACACTTCATTGAGGAAATACTGTATATTCCAGAAATCAAGGCACATGGTTCTGCGTCGCTTTATTTACTGGGATATGCAGAGAAAAAAGTTCAATTAGCATTCAACTTCGGAAAACAAAAATGGTTGATGTTTTTCCAGGTGTTCTAGAAACGAAAAGCTCATTCCTTCAACAATGCTTGTAGCGTATGTCTTAATCGTCCTCGGTTTGACCAACTGGCATCAGAAACATCAACAATAACAGCATACCCTTAGTAAAAAGGGAAATGAAAAAATCTTATGCTTCTGCATTTTAACATGTTAGCTTTCCCCGTGATACGAACACTTTATTGGTGAAATTCTTTACATTCCAGAAGGCAGGGTACTAGGTTTTGCGTCGCTTTATTTCTTTGGATTGGTAGAGGAAAGAACAGATATTCAGTTAACATTCCGTTACATACAAGAGTTAAAGATATTCCGTTATATACAAGAGTGAAACATGTTTGAGAATTAAAAAGATGAAAAATGTATTCTTCTACTTTCATTAGAGCGTACCCAAAATAAAAGTTGAAATGAAAAACGTTTATGCTTCTGCCTTCTTACGGGTACATTCTATCCACCCTTGAAGCTTATTGTGATGTTATTTGTGTGTTTCTAAATATTCCAGAAGGCGGAATACTCAGTATTCTGATTCGATATTTTCTTGGATATGTCGAAAACA
>CM063497.1:107112245-107114745 GCA_032207245.1 Pardosa pseudoannulata | reverse complement strand
TATATATATATATATATATATATATATATATATACACTGTCTACTAATAAGTATTTGGATACCTGTGATAGAAAAGAAAAATTAACTTGACTCGAAATCAATAGTTGGTAGAGCCTCCAGGAGAGGCAATAACAGCTTGAACTCTCCGAGGCATACTTTCTACAAGTCTTTGTATTACAGCTAGTGGTATTGTCTTCCAATCAGTTTGGAGAATACATACAAGTTCCTTCACCGATTTTGAAAGGGTAGTGCACCCCTTAATTCGGCGATCCAACTCGTTCCAGAGGTTCTCGATAGGGTTCAGGTCTGGGCTCTGGGAAGGCCAGTCCATTTGATGAACTCAATTAGCAAACCTTGGTTAACCTCGAAACATGACAACTGGCATTGTCATCCTGCAAGTAACAGGGGTCTAACCTTTAAAACTGCCACAACGTAGGAACACATTGTCATCCAAAATAGTGCAGTTAGCATCGGCGTTGAGCTTACCATGAATGGGGACCAAGGGTCCCAGTCTACACCAGGAGAAACACCCCAGACCAAATTCAATCTCCGCCGAACTTGACTGTTGGCACAATGCATTCTGACAGAAGACTTACTCCAGGCAGACGCTAGACCCAGACCCTGCCATCTGAAAGGTAAAGGCTGAACCTTGATTCGTCGCTCTAAAGAACCCGTCTCCACTGATCTACGGTCCAATTTCGATTTTCTTTGCAGCATAATAACCGAGCAGCGAGGTTGGACTTTGTAATGAAAGGCTTATGGGCAGCAGAACGACCATGAAAACCAAGAAGATGTGCTTCCGTATGGATGGTATTCATTGAAACAATACTCCAGAATTTTTACATCTATAGGACAGAAAGCTTTGGGAAACGAAAGAATTTTAAATCGAGAACACTCCTTGGATTGAGACCTTCTTGAGGCTGGTAAAGAGATTTTAAGGAATTAGAATCGGAGAGAGAAGATTTTAAAGGAGATATTAAAGTTATTTAATTTGATATATTAAATTTATATATATGCATATATATATATATATATATATATATATATATATAAGTGTGTGTGCATATATATATATATATATATATATATATATATATATATATATATATATATATATATATATATTATATATATATATATATATATATATATATATATATATATATATATATATATAGATAGATAGATAGATTAGATAGATAAATTATCTTTTATCACCTTTACATTCTATAGCAATAATTTATGCATTTATATATAATTTGCACCTTTTTGTTCTTGGAGATTTTTGGTTTTTTATTTCTTTCTTCACCTGTTGATGAAATAGAGATCGCTAAGTCAGATATCTTCTCTTTACTTTTATTTTTACTTCAGGTTTAGCTAGTATGACCAATGTAGCTGCATTAGTAATTTAAATTACTTTTACAAGAATAGTTCTCAATTCTACAATTTATCTCAGTAATCAATGCAGACCATAAGTTACGTATCATTTTAAAGTTTTTTTTTTCAAAAAATGTTAATTTAATTTTCGATGTGTGGCACTTCAAAAATACATTTCCTTGGAACAGTTTCCTCTAAAAACTTTTCAAAGATATAAATAAGAATGAAGTACCTCGCATTTAATTATCAATGAAAATATATTTATTTTGTGAGGTCAAAGTTTTTGCTATTTTATCTTTTTTAATGTGTTATAATTATGTATTTTTACTTTTCAGTCAATCTTTAGTTAGTTTTTTCACTTGTTTCCTCCTACGCCATTTGTCGACGCCGAGTGACGTTTTAATTAGAAACTGAGAGTGACATTTTGTAATGACAGAAACAAAAATTAAAGTGCAGCAAACAGTGAATTTCCCAGCAGCAATCAGATTTGAATTTGGTAATCTTAAATGCTTTAATAATTTATAATCCTGTGAAGTTTTCTAAAAAAAAAAAGATTAGTAATGTATATTCAGATCGAATATGCAAGACTACCTAGATAAGGCCAGACTCTATTAACCAAACCGTGTTTTTCTAAATATATAATAACAATAATAATAATAATAATAATAATAATAATAATAATAATAATAATAACAATAATAATAATAATAATAAGAAGAAGAAGAAGAAATATACATGTAATGCATCAAAATTATTCCAGCTAAATTATTTTTCTAAACTATTTATCTATGCTCCTTTTTTATCCAGCTTCTATTAACTAAACCGATTTTTTTCTAAATAAATAATAACAATAATAATAATAATCATAAGAAGAAGAAGAAGAAATATACATCTATTATATCAAAATTATTACAGCTAAAATATTTATCTAAACTGTTTATCTATGCTCCTTTATTTCCTTCTCATTTTTAACACCAAATGTTTCAGCCGTAAAGTGTCACATATAGAAATAATCGCAGACTTAAATTATATTTACCCGTTTCTTCAAAATCAATGCTGGCATAAATGCTAGTTTTCTGTCCATTGTCCCGCATTTTTTCAGCTGTCCCAGGAAAATTCTTTT
>CM063497.1:107102245-107107245 GCA_032207245.1 Pardosa pseudoannulata | reverse complement strand
TTTCTCCAATAGTTAAATTGTTGTAAGAACTCGCTTAAATTATCAAGGTTCACTCTTGACTCCCAAAAAGTGCTGAATAATTTGTAGTCTCTTGGGAACAGAATCACTGGATCAGTGTTCCACATTTTTCAGCTGTCCCAGGAAAATACTTTTGCTTCATCAATAGTTAAATTGCTGCTTGAACTCGCTTAAATTATCAAGGTACACTCTTGACTCCCTACCCTTGACTATGTGTTTGTGTACTCTGAACGGTGACGGAATGGTAAAGAGCTGATCTTCGATACCGAATTTTACTGATGGCATGGATGTTCGTAGCCGTTTGGAATCGGCTTTACACAGTAGGTCCCTATCTTTTTAGCCCTCGTGTATCAAAACAGTAGACCGTAGTGCTTCAAACCAAACCATGTGTGCGTGCTTGTGTGTGTATACAAGCTCACTCCAAACTTTGAAAACAATGAAACACACAATTATTGCAGGCTATTATAGTGTCCGTACTGTATCACTGTAAGGATACGTATATGTTGCTCTTAATTTACCTTTTCGCATAAATGTACTCATATTAAAAAGACGATAAAATAGTACTCCATATATTTCATGTAATTACTTTTAAAATAAAGTAGATTTTAGTAAAGCAAAGTAGTTTATTTTTAATTCATTCTAAATACGTTTACAGCTTTCCCTTGCCACATCGCGTTTCATGTTTCAGTGCTTCTCGGGTTTTTCCAAAATATTCATCAAAAATTAAAAATGGAAAAATACAACTATGTCGGCAGCCACATTTTGGAAAGAATCGTTGTTTTATGTTGATGCTTGAGAGAGGAGGATTACTGCATGTCAAACAAAGAGATGAGTTAACTCAGAGTACATACAACGAACTTTTGAGATGACAAAGTCTGAAAGTGAGGAAGAAAATGAAGAGGAATGAGAAGAACAATTTGAAAAGCGTGGCCTTACCCTGGAGAATCTGCAACAATTGTGCAACATGGCAAGAATTTGCACAAGACATTGAAGACAATAGGGTTCGAGCTGACGAGTTCAGCAATCACAGGGTTATGTCCTTGTACAGGGGATTTTTAAAGGAAAAGAAAAACAAAGACAACAATTACCCATCACCATTTTGTTCTCCAAGGTAAAGCCTCCTGACTCTACCGTCAGCTCCTCCAGCAGAAGTGTCTCCAGTGAGCGTAAAACTTCTAAGAATCAAGTGAGAGCCTCTCCTCCGCCACCAACACAAGACTCTTCGCCTCACTCAGAAAGCAATGTTGATTAATGAACGTTGAATTGATGAATGTTGATTTAATTTAATATTACTCTATAATGTTTTGTAATTACCCTTATTAATAAGCCCTGACATGTGTCAGTAAATACGTATACTGTTGTAATTTTTGTCTTAAATGTGTAAAGTGTTGTGGTGTAGTACATTGCTGTTGTTATTTCAAAGTCATTAATAACCCAAAGTTGCTTTATATCGTTTTTAATTACAGTATAATACCACTGATCTATATTAAAATGTTCAAATATAGAACAAATGACAAGGAAATATGCAAAAAATATAAAAAAATAAAAAGTAAAAGAAGCACTCCACTTTCTACGTCTAAAAAAATTGCCAATCTCCAAGAGAATGCTGCATTCTTTTCCTTCCTTCTTTCTACTCAGGCAACCCTATACTTTTTCCATTATCCTGTGCTGATGTGTTCTTTGTTCCATTGTCCTTTTTACAATGCGTCCTTTCCCGGCTCTGCCCAGAAGGACCGGGACTCCAAGGATGGTCCTGATTCGCCTCCTGGAGACCAATCACAATTCTCCAAAACTTGGTGAAGTTTAAGTGCAATTATTTTCACTGGCCAAACCACACGCTTCTTGGAGTCGCGAAAAAACTTGGTCATTCAACCCACAACGTGTGAGTGTAACGAACAAATCAGTTTCGCAAACCTTATGTCAAACATAGCTTCACTCTCACACTACTCCTCATGGACAGCAAAAAAATTCCTTTTGACACGCATATGAATAAAAGGGCGAAAAAAATGAAGTATGGAAACATTGGCAAAAACTAAGTATAGATACATTGAGAAAAATTAAGTATAGAAACAGTGGTAAATATCCAGTATATTAAATTCATAATATAAAATCAAAATTCAAACCTAAATGGCAATTACAATTAATACTCATTTGAGCTCCTTTACAACTTCATACATTTTGTACCAACCCTTTAAAAATGACTTATGTTAAGATTATTGAACTACCTTATTATTAACCATCTTACTTTATATTTACAATAAACATTTTTACAAATTTTTACACATTTCAATTTCATCTTTCTTTTGTTTTGTTAACCAGCATTAACTTTTTACTCTTTTAATACAGTTCTCCAAAACTTGGTGAAGTTTAAGTGCAATTATTTTCACTGGCCACACCACACGCTTCCTGGAGTCGCGAAAAAAACTTGGTCATTCAACCCACAACGTGTGAGTGTAGCGAACAAATCAGTTTCGCAAACCTTATGTCAAACATAGCTGCACTCTCACATAAAGTATAAATACTTTTTACATATTTAAAACATTCGTGTACCCGCATACACGAAAAACCCTAAAGGCAAATCCTACTCCGCGTTTTTTCAGCTTTCGCGGAAGGTTCTGGTCCATATTAACCGCGAAAAACGAGGGATCACTGTACCTGTATTAACTGATAAGAAAATGTTTCAGAGTTCCTTCTATTTTATCTAAACTAGTATCATCTGTAGTAAATTTTTATTAATATAAACAATTAATATATTTTTATTAATGAAAACACTCTCCTTACTGTCATTACAAATATATTCTACAGCTCGTTTATTAACTATGTGAATGTAAATACTACATGATTAGTCGACTGAAAAAAACTTAAAAAGAATTCATAAAAAATACTGTCGAAAATAAATAAAGAAAATTACTTATATTAAGCATGTAATGCCAACTTTCATCCTTATATTTCCTATTTTCATCTTTTTTTCACCCTTTCTGTAATATGTAAATTACTTTCACCCGTAATACAACTTCTAGTTCCTATTTTTAAGTTATTTCTTCCCACGCATTACCTCGATTCTGATAGACGTTTTAATTAGAAACTGTCCGTGACATTTCGTTGTGACAGCAAGTAAAATTAAGTTGTGCGAATAATAGATTTCAAGATGGATGCTAAAATAGAAGATATATATTTAGACTGCTTTAATAACTTTTCCGATTTAAAAAGTTTTTTGAAAATTGAGTAAATTTAAGACATTTGCTGATATTTTGCAAAAGGTTTATCCCACCCATCACTGCATTATATATATATATATATATATATATATATATATATATATATATATATATATATATATATATATATATTTATATATATATATATATATATATATATATATATATATATATTTATATATATATATATATATATATATATATATATTTATATATATATATATATATATATATATATATATATATATATATATATATATATATATATATATATATATATATATATATATATATATATATATTATATATATATATATATACATATATATATATATACATATATATATATATATATATATATATATATATATATATATATATATATATATATTATATATATATATTATATATATATATGTATATATACATGTATATATATGTGTGTATATATATATATATATGTGTGTGTGTGTGTGTAATATATCACAATTATTTAACTTTGATATTTCCTTAAAAAACTCCTCCCATTCTATTTCCATAAAATCTTTTTCTCATCCTCTAAATGTCTTAATCAAATGTGTGTTCTTGACTTAAAATACTACCGTTACATCTCCCAAAGCTCTCTGTCCTATAGAATTAAACTTTCTGTTTAATTAACACGTTTTCCAGCTGTCGGTTCAAATGGCTAAGCGTTTTCCCTGAACTTGCACTTAAATTCGCTGAGTAAGTAGAAAAATTCTTTCTGTCTTCGCTCTTGGGATCACCTCTATTCGAGCAGAGTGATTTTTGTGTCTTTCTTTTTTCTAGCGTTGACTAGTAAAGATGTCCATTTAAGCAGCTCTGAAATAAAGTTCTAATCAAACTTGTGCCGTTCTCTTTAATGTCAGCCGACTGCATTTTTATTACTGCTAACTGTTTAGCTTTCTCCATGTCCAGCAGTTTTATAATTATTGTTTTACACACACACACACACACACACACACACATATATATATATATATATATATATATATATATATACTGTTACCAATTTATGAAGCGCAGTATTTGTGGATTGAGTAAAATTTGAATAAAGACAGCAAAAATAACAGCACTTTATTCGTAATGCAGGGAAAACACGAATACAGCAGCCAACACCGCGAGAACTGGCTAGCACAGGCGATAGTTCACTAAAACTCTTAGCTCCAAACAACGTAGGTCTTTACCTCTACAAATTTCTCAGCTAACTGAACTCAGATCAGGATCGGCCCCCGGTATTTATATCTTCGGGAGAAACTGGAATATTCTAGAAAGTACTAGGTACAAATGGTCGCCAAGAAAGTCGCCAAGTCGCCAAACTTGCCGCCAAAAATTTGTCAAAAAAAAAAAACATCGCCAATGAGCCAATATCTCGCCAAATATATGATTTACCCATTATAACACACAGTATACGGCAAAAAAAAAATGCCAACTTGCGAAATTCGTAACAATACATACACGTATACATATGTGTATATGCATATATATTATAAATATGCATACATATATATACATTTATACACATATTTAAATGCATACATGTGCATATATATAAATATATATATATATATATATATATATATATATATATATATATATATATATATATATATATATTATATATACTAATATATATATATATATATATATATATATATACATATATATATATAAATATAAATATATATATATATATATATATATGCACACATTTACATATATAAAGATCACTACTAAGTAAGCTTC
>CM063497.1:107089745-107092245 GCA_032207245.1 Pardosa pseudoannulata | reverse complement strand
ATACATTATCATCATTAGCACTACCGACCTCGAAGAAGCGTAGCCTCCTTTAAGCCTTTTTTCCATTCACCGGATTTAATGCCTTTAAGTTTCCTGTTAGTGATTCCCCAACTCTTTAAATGATCTTCGATCTGATTTATCCATTTATTCCTTTTTCTGTCTCTTCGTCAGGATCTGCTGAGATTTCCTTTCAGGATTCTAATTGTTCTATTAGGCTCCATTCGCCAGTCGTAGCCTAACTATTCGACTATTCTTCTCTTTATCTCATTCACAATATCTCAGTTTTTATAGATTTCATATACTTCTCTATTTTCTCTAGTTTTCCATTCGCTATTTTCCCATAGTGCTTCAAACATACTTCTCAGTATCTTTATCTCCCATTCATCATTATCATTCTCAGCACTCGCATGAAGGGCCCTAACCTCCTTTAAGCCTTTTTTTCCATTCACTGGACTTAATGCCTTTAAGTTTCCAGTTAGTTATTCCCAACTATTATAATCGTCTTCAATCTAATCTATTCATCTATTCCTCGGTCTTCCTCTTGGTCAAGATCCGCTGGGAATTTCTTTTAGAGTCTTCATATTTTTCTACTAGGTTCCATCCTCTCCACATGAACTGGCTGCCTTTAAGACTTTCCATTCCACCCGTCTAGATGCCTTTGGTTTCCAGTTAGTGATTCCCCAACTCTTTAAAATATCTTCAACCTGATCTTTCCATTTATTCCTTGGTCTTCCCCTGGGTCGAGATCCGCTGTGGATTTCTTTTAGGAATTTTTTTATGGTTCTACTAGGCTTCATCTTCTCCACATGGACTGGACTCCTTTAAGACTTTGTATTCCACCCGACTAAGTGCCTTTGTTTTCCAGTTAGTGATTCCCAACTCTTTAAAATGATCTCAAAAATGACCCATCCATCTATTCCATGGTTTTTCTCTTGGTCTAGATTCACTGATGTTTTCTTTTAGGAGTCTTCTTATTGTTCTACTAGGCTCCATCCTCTCCACATGAACTGGCCGCGTTTAAGGCTTTGTATTCCACCCGACTAGGTGCCTTTGTTTTCCAGTTAGTGATTCCCAACTCTTTAAAATGATCTCAAAAATGACCCATCCATCTATTCCATGGTTTTTCTCTTGGTCTAGATTCACTGATGTTTTCTTTTAGGAGTCTTCTTATTGTTCTACTAGGCTCACTCATCTACAACTGGCCTCCTTTAAGACTTTCCATTCCACCCGACTAGATGTCTTTTGTTTCCAGTTAGTGATTCCCCAACTAGTTACATATTCTTTGACCCGATTTTCCATCTATTCTTTGGTTTTCCTCAGATCAGCTGGGGTATCCTTTTAGGAGTGTTTTTGATCTACTAGCATTTACCTATCCTCGTGGCTTAGCCTTGTACATGCGCTATTTTCACATAGCGCTTCAAACATTCTTCTCAGTATCTTTCTCTCCAAATGATCCTCACCATTATCTGCAGTGGCACTATAAACCTTGAAGAGCCCTGGCCTACTTTAAGACTTTTTTTCATCGGATTCTTCTTCTCTTATCCCAGTAACAATATTTAAGTTATTGTAGATTTCATATATTTCTCTATTTGTTCTAGTTGTCCATTCGCTATTTTCACATAGCGCTTCAAACATTCTTCTCAGTATCTTTCTCTCCAAATGATCCTCACCATTATCTGCAGTATCACTATAAACCTTGAAGAGCCCTGGCCTATTTTAAGACTTTTTTTCTGATTTCACCGGACTAGACGCCCTTAGTTTCCAGTTATTGATTCCCCAACTCTTTAAATGATCTTCAACCTGATCCATTGATCTATTCTTTGGTCTTCTTTTGGGTCTAGATCTTCTGAGGTTTTCTTTTAGGAGACTTCTTTTGGTTCTACTTGTATCTATCTTCTTCATATGGACTGGCCTCCTTTAAGAACTTCCATTCCACCCGACTAGATGTCTTTGGTTTCCAGTTAGTGATTCCCCAACTCTTTAAATATACTTTGACCCGATACTTCCATCTCTTTTTTGGTTTTCCTCTGGATCAAGATCCGCTGAGGTTTCCTTTTTGGAGTCTTCTTCATCAAATAGGCTCCATCCTCTCCTCGTGGCCTAGCCATTGGACTCTCCTTCTCTTTATCTCAGTAACATTAGCTAAGATTTTAACAATTTCATGTATTAATCTATTTGCTTTAGTTATCAATTCGGTATTTTCACATAGCGCTTCAAACATTCTTCTCAGTATCTTTCTCTCCAAATCATGATCCTCATCATTATCAGCATTCTCACTACAATCCTTAAAGGGCCCTGACCCACTTTGAGACTTTCTTTCCATTCCACCGGACTAGACGCTCTTAGTTTCCAGTTAGTGATTCCCCAACTCCTTAAATGATCTTAAACCTGATCCATCCATCTATTCCTTTGTCTTCTTCTGGGTCTAGATCCGCTGAGGTTTTCCTTTTTGGAGTCTTTTCGATCTACTAGGCTCCATCCTCTCCAAATGGACTGGCCT
>CM063497.1:107039745-107082245 GCA_032207245.1 Pardosa pseudoannulata | reverse complement strand
CGTTGATATGTGTTTTACTGAAAATGGTGTTTTTGGTTTTCTATAACCAAAAACACCATTTTAAAATGATTATTTTTATACAACATTATGAAAAACCATTTTTAAACACCATTTTGAAATGATTACTTTTATCATATATATGATTAAAATATGATGTTTAATATATTAATATCAATATCTTTCATTTAATATCATTTAATGTTTTAAAGAAAATTTAAAAAAATTAAAATGTGTTTTACTGAAAGTAATGTTTTTGGGTTTTGAATGATTATTTTTATGATATATATGATAAAAATATGATATTTAATATATTAATATCAACATCTTTCCATATAATATCATATAATTGTTGAAGGAAAATTTAGAAAGTTGAAATATGTATTATTGAAAATGGTGTTTTTGGTTATTGAAATCGATATTATTAATCAAATAATGTATGATAAAAATATGATATTAAATATATTAATATCAATATCTTTTCATTTAATACCAGTTGATGTTTTAAGGAAACTTTAAAAAGTTGACATGTATTTTACTGAAAATGGTGTTTTGGGATACTGAAAGGGGTATTTTTATCATGTAATATATGGCAAGAATATGATATTATACATATTAATATTAATATCTTTTCATTTAATATCATTTAATACTTTAAGGAATATTAAAAAAGTTGAAATATGTTTTACTGAAAATGGTGTTTTTTGTAATTGAAATGATTATTTTATCATATATGATAAATATATGATATTAAATATATTAATATCAATATCTTTTCATTCAATATTATTTATAGTTTTAAGGAAATTTTAAAAAGTTGAAATGTGTTTTACTGTAAGTGATGTTTTTGGTTATTGAAATGGTTATTTTTATGATATATATGATAAAAATATGATTTTAAATACATTAATATCAATTTATTTTTATTTAATATCCTTTAACTTTCCAAGGAAATTTTAAAAGCTATGTCTTAATGAAAATGGCGTTTTTTGTAATTAAACAGATTATTTTATCATATATGATAAAAATATGATATTAACTATATTAATATCAATATTTTTTCATTTAATGTCATTTAATTTTTTTAGGACACTTTAAAAATTTGAAACTTAATTTACTGTAAATGGTGTTTTAGTTATTGAAATGATTATTTTTATCATATATATAATAAAAATATGATATTTAATATGTTAATATCTACATCTTTTAATTTAATATCATATAATTGTTTACGGAAAAGTTAGAAAGTTGAAATGTGTATCTTTAAAAATGGTGTTTTTGGTTATTAAAATCGTTAATATTAATCAAATAATGTATGATAAAAACTTGATATAAATTTATTAATATCAATATATTTTCATTTATTATTCTTTAACATTTTAAGGAAACTTTAAAAATTTGAAATACGTTTTACTGAAACTGGTGTTTTGTTATTGAAACGATTTTTTTACAAATAATATATGATATAAATATGATATTAAATATATTAATATAAAAATCTTTCCATTTAAAATCATTTAATGTTTTAAGGAAACCTAGTTGAAATCTGTTTTACTGAAAACGGTTTTTTTGGTTTTTTGAAATGATTATTTTTATCATATATATGATAAAAATATGATATTTAATATATTAATATCAGTATCTTCTCATTTAATTTCATACAATGTATTAAGGAAAATTTAGAAAGTTTTAATGTGTATTACTGAAAATAGTGTTTTTGGTTACTGAAATGTTTATTTTTAATCAAGTAATGTATGATAAAAATATGACATTAAATGTATTAATATCAATATCTTTTCATTTAATATCATTTAATGTTTTAAAGAAAATGTATTTTGCTGCAAATGGTGTTTTTGGTTACTGAAAGGGTTATTTTTATCATATAATATGTGATAAAATATGATATTAAATATATTAATATAAATATCTTTCTATTTAATAGCCTTTAACTTTTTAATAAAATTTTAAAAATTTTAAATGTGTTTTACTGAAAATGCTGTTTTTGTTATTGAAATGTTTATTTTATCATATAATATAGAATAAAAATATATTACATATATTAATATAAATATCTTTTCATTTAATATCATTTAATGTTTTAAGGAAACTTTAAAGAGTTGAAATGTGTTTTACTGAAAGTGGTGTTATTGGTTATTGAAATGGTTATTTTAATCATATATGATAAGAATACGATATTAAATATATTGATATTTACGCGGTTTTAAATCCTATCGTCGATAATGGAGTTCAAACGCATGACATCTTGATTACGAGACTAGTGTGATGACCATTCCATCCGAACCCAAACCTCTCCTTGACTTAGAGAGATCTTTGGCTTTTATAGCAGGAGGGAAAGTTCCAGATATCTGTTTCTTTAGGCAATGAAAGTTTTACTGCACAACTAAGAGGAATGGCGAATATTCCAGAATACTTTCCAGGCAAACTAAAGAAAGATCCAGAATCTCCTGGAACAAGAAATTAAGTAGAATATAAATAGAGGAATTTAATAAATATTTACGGGGTTTTAAATCCTATCGTCGTAAATGGAGTTCAAACGCATGACATCTTGCTTACGAGACTAGTGTGATGACCATTCGATCCGAACTCAAACCTCTCCATGAGTTAAAAGATCTTTGGCTTTTATAACAGCAGGGCATATTTCAGATATCTGCCTTTAGGCGATGAAAGTTTGATTGAGCAACGCAGAGAAACCATGAATATTCCAAAATGTTTTTGTGGCAAACTAAAGAAAGATCCAGAATCTCCTGGAACAAGAAATCAAGTAGAATATAAATGAAGGAATTAAATAAATATTTACAAGGTTTTAAATCCTATCGTCGATAAGGGGAGTCGAACTGAAGATCTCTTGATTACGAGACTAGTGTGATTACCATTTGATCCGAACTCAGAACTATCCGTGACTGAGAGAGAGCTTTGGCTTTTGTAGCATCAAGGAAAGTTCCAGAAATCTATCTGGTAAGGCGATGGAAGTTTTACTACACAACGCAGAGAAACGGCGTATATTCCAGAATATTCTTCTAGCAAACTAAAGAAAGATCCAGAATCTCCTGGAACACACGACTGAACGATGGCCGATGTTTAGAGCGTTAATCTTGTATCAAATTTCGTAGGTTCGTATCCTACTGTGGCATGAATGTTCGCAGCCGTTGAGAACTGGTTTTAAGCAGTAGCTTCCGGTCTCATTACCTCCGTGTCTCAGAGAGTACACCGTATCACTCCAAACTTAACCAAACCTAAACCTGGAACATGAAATAAAGTAGAACATTAATAGAGAAATTAAATAAGTAATTAAATGGGTTTTAAATCGTATAATTGTAACCGGGATTCGAACTCACGGTCTCTTGATTACAACACTAGTGTGATGACCTGTCGTCTATAGAAGTCATTAATACGTCTATTCAATGCGGTATTACTATCAGTAAGGTAAAATACAATACTCGTCTCCTTCATAGAAAATATATAAACAAAGTTATAGTCCAAGATAACAGAAGATGCATTAATAAATTTGTGTTATGACTCACCAATAGTAATAATCTGTTTTATGTGCTAAAAATTATCTTTTGTTCCATGTTTTTACTGTCGGAGAGGTTAAACAAAATTTCTTTTTCTTCATAAATAATATGTGAACAAAATAATAGTCCAAGAAAAGTGCTTTTGATAAAGAAAATTACACGAATGTGCGGAAAATGTCACGAAAGGCGTCAGCATTTATAGATGTCGTCAGATAAATTGCATTATCGGTTCTCTTTACCTTTGTAGAACGCCTTTAACTGTGAGCTTTCGGTTATTTTTATCATTATATTTCAGCGTGTGTGAGAAAGTATCGAGATATTTTCTGTTGTGTTTCATAAAATCTATCAGATGTCATGCGCAGACACATTATTGCATTGAACTTTTACGCTTTTTGCAATTAATCGGAAGAATAAGGATTAAATTATGAATTACTTTTATTATTATTTCTTCGTATCGTATGAAGTCGAAAGTTTAATCATTTAATCCCTGGTGTATCTTTTTAGATACAGCTAAATTGGTCTGTAGAATTTTTATATTTTCTTAGAACGAGTTTTCCTTTTGAGAATAAGAAGAGGGCAGTATTATAAACAATCTACAACAATTTCTAGCAATTTGAATTATTTATAAATTTTCATTCGGTTTGATACTTTATGATTTTTCGAACATCACACATAAATTTTCTTTTTATATATTTTTATGCACATAAATTTACTTAAATTAAATTAATACAAATTATTTAAGTAAATTCATAAAGTTATTAATAGTTAGTAAAATATTTTTTGTATAATTAATAAATATATTGCAGTAGTAAAAATAATAGTATAATAGTAGTATTAATATATAACAGTATAATACTAGCATTATTAATTAATTGCACAGGTCAACAGTGGTTTCGGTGCCTGGGTATTTCGAGCTGATTTTATATGAATTTGATGCCCTGAATTCAAATACAGCATTAGATTTTGCATAGCAGCTCGTATTTCTGATATTTAACATTTTGGTAAAGCGTATGTTATACTATTATAAGTTGAATCTATAGATCAAATAAAAAAGCTATACATGGAAATATACTATTAATACATTATAATATTATTAATATCTTGTGCAAATATATTAATTATTAATATATTTTTATATTACACAAATATTATTGCATACAAAGATAGAGGGGAAAATGAATCGAGGAAATCGACTATACTCTGTCTCAAATACTTATTATAATGATAAAAATTGTTTTAATTTAAAACAATAATATAGGGATAAAAAATTTATGAATACAGTTAAATATTTAATAATTTATCTAGAAACTAGTGTAAATAGGCTCGTATGCCTTCTCCGGCTGTATTTTGTTAAGGTGAGACGAAGTATAGTCACTGAACACTTCGGAAGCTTCTTTTTCATGACAGTCTTGAATGAGCTTTGGTACAGTCCCTTTTTAAATTCCAGCAGTAATCTGCCATCATTTTCCAGGACCTCCAGATCCTGGTGAAGTCTTTCACCTTGTTCCTCACTGGTGTCTCCTAAATTTTCAGGAAAACGGTCTAAGTGGCTGTGTAAATAGTGCACCTTAATACTCATATTGCATCCAAGGGATTTGAAACTCTTAAGCATCTCGTTTACCATTTCAACATAGTTTTCAGCTTTGCATTTGCCCAAAACATTTCTGACAACCGCAACAAATGAAGTCCAGGCTTTCAGCTCAGTCTCATTCATCGAATCTACGAAGGCAGGATCCTTGATGAGTTGCCTTATCTGTTGGCCGTCAAATATTCCTGCTTTAATTTTTTCCATACTCAACTGGGGGCATTTCCCCCTTGTTCTTATCAAGAGCTTTTACAAACTTCTTCATGAGACCCAGTTTCCTATGTAGTGGAGGAAAGATGATTCTCTCTCGTTCAACTAAAGGGTCGTTGATGGTATTCTTTTCCAGAACGTTCATGTTTTCTCTCTTGGGCCATTCTTTTCTATCCCAATGGTGTGTTTTGTCTCTACTATCCCAGAGACACAAGAAGCAAGGATATTTGGCTTGGCCACTTTGCTGTCCAAGGAGAAAGTTTACCATTTTTAAGTCCACACAAATCATCCATTTATGTTCATGATACTTTATCTTCTCCAAGACTAAAGCTATTGTGCTGTATTCTTCTTTCATTTTCGCTGAACGAGCAATGGGTATTGAGCCATATTTGTTACCATTGTGGAGAAGGACACATTTCAAACTTCGCTTTGAGCTATCAATAAATAGCCGCCAATCATCTGGAAAATATTCAGGAAGACACATTTTTTCCAACAGTCCTCTAATTTTAAGGCAAAATACAAGATTATCTTCTTGAAAGAAAAATGGTAGCAAATACAAGTCCAAGTACAACAATCTAAAACACAGTACGTTTTAAGTTAACTTTATAACATCTCTTTCCTAAACTCAAATATTACACGAGGCCAAATTATATCTACCCTGCACGATGACACACCTCAAACAAAATTAAACTCAAAAAGTGTTTACTTTATTACTTAAAAAGTGTTTACTCAACTCAAAAAGGATTTCAACTGTAGTTGAAGTGTTGAAGGTTACTTACATTACCGAATGTTTAGCCTATCTGGTGGATTTTCCCGGAGCTATGTGGTTCACATTTCCTGTAGAACTGCACAATAAAAAATGCTTATCTAAAAAATTAGAGCTGATAAAGAAAAACTGATTTCTTATTTAGAATCAGCGCCCCAAATATAGCTAAATCCAGTTTTAAAATCCTAGGCACCAAAATAAAAAATTTTATTTGTAGGCCTGTGTTATTAGTAACTTAAACAATTATTTCCTTAAATTATTTATTTTTTTATTCACATAAATTTAATTTTTTTTAAATTTTTATTTTTTTTCTATACACTAAAATCATAATTGCTTTATTTATTATAAAACTCCATTTTGTTGTACTTATTTGATATATAAAACCAAATAAATTTTTTCAATTAAATCTCAATAAAATTAATTAATTATTAGTAAAATATTATTGGTATAATTAATAAATATATAACAATAGTAGAAATAGCAACATAATAGTGTAATATTAGAATTATTAATTAATTATTAGTAAATTAATTATTTCATTAAATTATTTATTTCTTTATTCACATAAATTTACTTTTTTAACATTTTTTATTTTTTTTTCTATAAACTAAAATCATGATAATTGCTTTATCCATTATAAAGTTAAATTTTATAGTATTTATTTTATATGTAATACCAAAAAAATATTTTTTCCACTAAATTTTTCCATTTTCATAAATGTCATCGTATGTTTAAAACGGTAGCTGATTACTAACTTGACATGCTGTAATATTTAAAGTTGTTTAAACTTCATATTTATTTTATAGTGTGCACTTCATAATAACTTAGATTTAAGGTATGCACGATATGTTATCGGAAAAATGATTCAGGTATTAAAGGGTTAACTTTATGATTATCAGCTTCGTAGGCAGTTTCCGGTCTCAGTATTATTCAAAACTAGTGACTTCGAATTCCCTTTTGAAATTCCTTTTGTTGAGTAATAGAATTTCAGATGAATTATTATGTAGTAAAGTAATATATTTGGTATTACGAAACAATTGATCTATGTCTCATCTAATGAGAAAGTACTAGTTTTTTTGTATATATTAATCATATTTAATTCCGTAATGTTTTACATAAAACTAAACTAATATTAGTATAGTTCAGAATAGTATAGTATTTTATAGATTAGTACAGTATAGAATAGTATAGTATTTTATAGATTAGTATAGTATAGACTAGTATAGTATAGATTAGTATAGTATAGATTAGTATAGTAAAGATTAGTATAGTATAGATTAGTATAGTAAAAATTAGTATAGTATAGTATAGAATAGTAAAGTTTAGATTAGTATAGTAAAGTATAGTATTTTATAGATTAGTACAGTATAGAATAGTATAGTATTTTATAGATTAATATAGCATATATTAGTATAGTATAGTATAGTATAGTATAGTTAAGATTAGTATAGTATAGAATAGTATAGTAAAGTATAGATTAATATAGTAAAGTGTAGAATACTATAGTATAGTATAATATAGCATAGTATAGTAATCTCTTTTGTTGACTATTAGAATTTCAGATAAATTATGATGTAGTAAAGTGATATATTCGGTATTATTAGACAAGTGATCTGTGTCTCAGCTAATGAGAAATGTTTTACATAAAACTAAACTAATATTAGTATTGTATAGAATAGTATACTATTTATAGATTAGTATAGTATAATATAGTATAGATTAGTATAGTGTAGATTAGTGTAGTATAGATTAGTATAGTGTAGATTAGTATAGTACAGATTAGTATAGTATAGTGTAGATTAGCATAGTACAGATTAGTATAGTATAGTATAGTGTAGTATAATAATCTCTTTTGTTGACCATTAGAATTTCAGATAAATTATGATGTAGTAAAGTGATATATTTGGTGTTATTAGACGAATGATTTTTGTAGCATCTAATGAGAAAGTAAAAGTTTTTTGTATTTATTAACCATATTTGATTCTCATAAAGTTTTACATTAAACTAAACTAATATTAGTGTAGTATTTTATAGATTAGTATACTATAGTATTGTAGAGATTAGTAAAGTATAGAATAGTAGAGCATAGTACATTATAGATTAGTATAGTATAGTATAGATTATAGTATAGTATGTAGTATAGTATAGATTAGTATAAATTAGTTTAGTATAGTATAGTACAGATTAGTATAGATTAGAATAGTATAGTATATATTAGTATAGTAAAGTATATAATAGTATAGTGTAGTATAGTATAGTTTGTAGAGTATAGTATAGTAATCTCTTTTGTTGACTATTAGAATTTCAGATAAATTATGATGTAGTAAAGTGATATATTTGGTATTATTAGACGAATGATTTGTGTCGCATCTAATGAGAAAGTACCAGTTTTTTTGTATATATTAACCATATTCGATTCTCATAAAGTTTTATATAAAACTAAACTTATATTAATATAGTATAGTATAGAATAGTAGAGCATAGTTCATTATAGATTAGTATAATATAGTATAGTGTAGATTTGTATAGATTAGTATAGATTAGTATATTATAGTATAGTATAGATTAGTATAGATTAGTTTAGTATAGTATATTACAGATTAGTATAGTTTAGAATAGTATAGTATATATTAGTATAGTAAAGTATATAAAAGTATAGTTTAGATTGTTATAGCATAGTACAGTAATCTCTTTTGTTAACTATTAGAATTTTAGATATATTATCATGTAGTAAAGTGATGTATTTGGTATTATTAGACAATAATTATGATGTAGTAACAATATTATTGCAGTAGGAGAGTAATCAGGAGAAGTGTAAAAAGGACAAAGTTTGAGAGGGTAAATAATATAAATTCAAATTATATATAAATGCTACCATTAAATATATAATTCAGTTATTTCATAAAATAACTAGGTATGTCATACAATAACTGACAACGCAGTGAAAGTATATCGTGAATGAATGGCCAACTATTATGTAAAATAACTAATGATAGACTGTTGAAGTGAAAAATAAGGGATTTCAAAGTTATTTTATCTATTAAGTGATCACAAATAGCTAAAATCTCTCAAAAAATACATTTTATTCCTATTATTGTTGATTAATTTATAAATAATAAAGAAATGTAGATATGTATTATTGCTGATTTGTTAATAATCCTAAATATAAAACACCGCTAACATAATAAACAACGTCTAATTTCTAGGTCTAAAAGCGACGTAAGGAAACGTTCACACACACACGCGTCATTGCAAAGCAGCTAGGAACCAATTTAAAACTTAGTGAAAGCAGCTAGAACTGTTAAAGAACTTTCGAGTGCCGTATTTCATACTTTAAAGTTCAAGTAAATGTTATTTTATAGAATATCTACCTAAATCATAGAATTAAATAATTTTATGTTCTTTAACTGACTTGTCTAGTTATTTCATGAAATAGCTATTTATTCTATGAAACAGCGGATTTCACACTTTATCGTTAACATACGAGGTTCATCCAGAAAGTAAATTTAACGATGATTTCCCCTTTAAAGTAAATGCAATTAGACGTGTCAATTGCACGTGCGTAACAGATCTATGATGTGTTAATCATAAACGAGGTGGACAAGTCCCGATTCGTGCCAGTAACGGGGTAGCAGTGGTCCGAAATGGAAACTCTATTTACTTCTCTCGTCGCCTAAAAGGTTCGGTCGGTGATCTTGAATGCACGAAGCATTGCGCCAATTGAAATTCATCGTCAGCTCTGTCAGGTCTATGAGCCGAAATTGATACTCCAACACAAAATTCAAAGCTTAGGAGCAGCTCTGACATTTCTGCTAAGGTATCACGATGACGGAGACGAGTTCCTCGACAGGATCATTACGGGCAATGAGACTTGGATTTTGCACTTTACCCCGGAAACCAAGCAGCAGTCAATGCATTGACATCATTGTGGATCTTCGGTCAGGACCAAATTCAAACAGACGCTGTCGGTACCTAAAGGGGTGTGCACGGTGTTCTGGGACAGGCTGGTACCATTCACAGGCGGTAGAGTTCTATAACAGATGTATACAAAAGTTGATCCCACAATACGAAAAGTGTCTGTGTTCTGATGGTGGCTATGTTGAAAAATAGCTGAAACATTGCTGTACATGTTGCCAACAAATATGTCCTTGAAAGTGTGAGTTCTTTTTCCTTTAAATAGTTTTTACTTCGTATAAAATCATTATTTTTTTTTTTTTTTCATTTTAATTTTTTCTTTTTTAAAACTTTTTTTTTTTTTTTAAAGTTTTTTTTTATTTTTTTTTTTTTTTTTTTTTTTCAATCTAATTTTTTTAATTTTTTCATTTTTTGTTTTTTTTTTTTTATTGGTACTTCATTTTTTTTTCTTTATTCTTTTTTTTTTTTTTTGTTTTTATATTTTTTTTTTTTTTTTTTTCTTTTTATTTTTCTTTTTTATTTTTTTTTTTTTTTTATTTTTTTATTTTTTCTTTTTTCTTTTTTTTTTTTTACTTTTGTTTTTTTTTTTTTTAATTTTTTTTTTTTATTTTTTTTTTTTTTTTTTTTATTTTTTTTTTTTTTTTTCTTTTTTTTAATCAATTTTTTTTTTTTTTTTTTTTTTTTTTTTTTTTTTTTTTTTTTATTTTTTTTTTTTTTTTTTTCTCTTTTTAAATTTATTCTTTTTTTTCGTTTTTTTTATTCTTTTTTTTTTTATTTTTTAATCTTTTTTTTTTTTTTTTTTTTTTTTTTTTTTTTTTATTTTTTTTTTTCTTTCATTTTTTTTTTTTTTTTTTTTTTTTTATTTTTTTTTTTTTTTTTTTTTTTTTATTTTTTTTTTTTTTTTTTATTTTTTTATTTTTTTTTTTATTAAAACTTAATTTTTTTTTTTTTGTTTTTTTTTTTTTTTTTTTTTTTTTTTTTTTTTTTTTTTTTTTTTTTTCTTTTTTTTTTATTTTTTTTTCTTTTTTTCTCTTTTTTTTTCTTTTTTGTTTTTTTCATTTTTTTTTTTTTTTTTATCTTTTTTTTTTTTTTTTTTTTTCTTTTTCTTTTTTTTTTTTTTTTTTTTTTTTTTTTTTTACATTTTTTGATTTTTCTTTTTTTTTTTTTTTTTTTTATTTTTTTTTTTTTTTTTTTTTCCTTTTTTATGTTTTTTTCTTTTTTTTTTTTTTTTTTTTTTTTTTTATTTTCACGACAAAACTTTCTTGTCTAGACCACGATTGAAATTATCGTTTTTATTTATCTTGAATTCAAGCATTATATTTAGATTGGAACAGACTTCCAATTTAATGAGCTTAACTTTCTTTTAATAAGATATTTTCACAAATAATTGCAAACTAAATTTATATCTTGGATATTGCAAAGATATTCGTTGCATGACATATTTAACAAATCTAAATTTTGTAGTTCAAGACTCGGAAAAACAGTGGATTTCTTCAACGTTAACATATAAAACATATACAACCATATTGGATAGACTTCCAATTTAATGAGAATTTTACTTCATTAAAACTTAATTTCTTTAACTCTTAAGACCAATAACTTTCACAAATAATAGCAAACTTATTTATATCTTGGATATTGCAAGATATTCGTTGCATAAATAGGACATATTCAAATCTAATTTTGTAGCATTTCTATTTCAAGTTCACTCTCTAAACATGAAGTGGATTTCACACTTGAACGTTAACATAAAAATCATATACAACCATATTGGAATAGACTTCCAATTTAATGAGTACTTCATTACTTAATTTCTTTCTTTTGTCACTATTTTCACAAATAAACTTTAAATTTATATCTTGGATATTGCAAAGATATTCGTTGCATAAATAGGACATATTTAACAAATCTAAATTTAGCATTTCATTTCAAGTTCACTCTCTCGGAAAAACAGGAAAGTGGATTTCACACATGAACGTTAACATATAAGATCATATACAACGATATTGGAACAGACTTCCAATTTAAAGAGAATTTTACTTAATTTCTTTCTTTAAAAACCCAATAACTATTTTCACAAATATTTGCAAACTTTAAATTTATATCTTGGATATTGCAAAGATATTCGTTGCATAAATAGGACATATTTAACAAATCTAAATTTTGTAGCATTTCCATTTCAAGTTCACTCTCTCGGAAAAACAGGAAAGTGGATTTCACACTTGAACGTTAACATATAAAATCATATACAACCATATTGGAATAGACTTCCAATTTAATGAGAATTTTACTTCATTAAAACTTAATTTCTTTCTTTTAAAACCCTTAAGACCAATAACTATTTTCACAAATAATTGCAAACTTTAAATTTATATCTTGGATATTGCAAAGATATTCGTTGCATAAATAGGACATATTTAACAAATCTAAATTTTGTAGCATTTCCATTTCAAGTTCACTCTCTCGGAAAAACATGAAAGTGGATTTCACACTTGAACGTTAACATATAAAATCATATACAACCATATTGGAACAGACTTCCAATTTAATGAGAATTTTACTTTATTAAAACTTAATTTCTTTCTTTTAAAACCCTTAAGACCAATAACTATTTTCACAAATAATAGCAAACTTTAAATTTATATCTTGGATATTGCAAAGATATTCGTTGCATAAATAGGACATATTTAACAAATCTAAATTTTGTAGCATTTCCATTTCAAGTTCACTCTCTCGGAAAAACATGAAAGTGGATTTCACACTTGAACGTTATCATATAAAATCATATACAACCATATTAGAATAGACTTCCAATTTAATGAGAAATTTACATCTTTAACTCTTTAACGCCCAAATTAACAAATTTTGGCTTTGTTTTTTCCTTGAAATTGGTAGATATGGGTTGAAATGCATAAATTAAGAGTATTTTAAAAGCATTTTGAAAATTTTTAACTGCAATCATGTTTTTGAGTCGTCCTCATTTGAAGACGCTGAGTGTTTGTATGTAAAAATGTAAACATTTTAAAAATGGTTTTTTTTAATAAAATTATAGTTTTAATGTATAAATCGAGTAATAGGCAAAATAATGTTAAAAATTAAAATTTATTTTTATACATACAAGAAAACTTTCTATTTTACATTTTTAAGATTGAACTTTTGTATGAAAGAGAGGAAAACGTTGGAGACATATGTTGCATTGCATTTCATACAATATGTTCTTGGTTTTGAAGAATAGTTATCATATTGGCAACGTCTTTGTCTCTTCCTCTTCCCAATAACATGCTGAATGTTGTCGAATTTTACGTGAAGAATCACTTGGGATCTGGATGTTATTTGTGTTTGTGTTGGTCTTCCTGGAATTGCTTTTGAATCGGTTCCCTTTTTCTAATAGATTACTGCAATATATCTTATTATTAATTCATATTATTAGCTTCCGCTATCAAAGTATCAGAATTTCTCTTGGAAGAATTTTACAAGTCCCAAATGAGTAAGTCGGAGTTTCATTCGTCCATACAACTGACTCTTCTCTTTTACGTTTACAGGAATCGTTTTCCTCTTTTTTTATCCTAAATAATATTATTATGAGGTATTATGGTATTATCTGGGCCATAATTATTATCTGGTATTGTAATTTCTAATGTACCTGCAACGTCTGTTACAACAGGAGTACCCAAATTATCATCATCAAATTGTTCTTCATATGTTAGATCATCGGCATCAAGAATCGTTGCTATAATGTCTGCCTCTATTTTTTCAGAAAAAAAGATAAGCAGCTGCATCTTCTAAGGTTTTTAAATAGTTTATTTCTATTCATGTTTTAGTTTTTCCATATAGATTATCTGCAAAAAATGTAAAAAAACAGTAGAGAAAAAAAGTCTGAATACTGAATAGGAATTATAGCCAAACGCCCAGCTTCCTCAAACGATGACGGACAACTTTTTCTGATTACTACGTACACATTAACAACTATAAACAATAATAAACATTCTAATGACAACAAATGGACTGTCTAGATTACATTTATACTAAACTGAAAGAATTTACCTTATAAATTATTTGCCAAAAATTATACAAAATGTGTGGTGTGATTATCAAACAATTGGGATATTCTACTGCATCTTTCCCGTACTTATTTTACTTATTTCCAAAGAAATATCATATCTGATATTGTATAGGGCTTCCATATATCAGAATTATTGGTAAATAAAAGAATAGTTTTTCACTTAATAAAGGGGAATGTGGTTTTTTGTAGCAGCATCATATGAGGACACTGGTTGCTAATGGGTTAAAACTCAATTTCTTTCTTTTAAAACCCTTAAGACCAATTATTATTTTCACAAATAATTACAACCTTTAAATTTATATCTTGGATATCGCAAAGATATTCTTTGCATAAATACGATCCACGTTTAACAAATCTAAATTTTGTAACATTTCCATTTCAAGTTCACTCTCTCGGAAAAAACATGTAAATGAGACTAGCTTGCATCGTTTACTTCGTAAAAACTCGTTTAAAATTTCTACTCCGGAAATTCTTTTCATAAATGTACTGTAAAAATGGAATTTAGAATTCTTCTCTTCCTTAAAACTATCCCGGTAAATATTCAACATGACAGAGGTCCCCCAATCTTTTAAATTCAGAAGAAGAAATAGAGTAAAGAGAATTGTTTATGTACATTTTTTGTTTGCTTTATACAAGGCCCACATTATCGCCAGATGTGCTTTTGAAATATTCTGTTTTCGTGGTTAGGGAATTTAACCCTTTTCCTCGTTTACCGGGGAATTCATGACCGTTTTAAAGTTTATAAAAGTATAATTTTTTTAAAAGTAAAAAACAATGTCATTCGGTGTGTTACAATGTACGTGTTGCTTACTACAACATATAATGGTAACATGAACTTTTACCCTTAAAGTGCATAATTGAGTTATTTCATAGAATAACTAGGTATTTCATGAAATAACAAGACAAGTCAGTTAAATTATCCAATAGATGAATAACTAATTATTCTATAAAATAACCAATGATGTACCGTTAATGGGAAAAATAAGCGATTTGAAATTTATTATGTAAATTAAATAATCATAAATAGCTAGAATCTGTCAAAAATACATTATATACCTATTGACAATGATTTATTCATAAATAATAAAGAAAAACAGATGATATAATCCATTATTTCTGATATCTTAATAATTCTAAACATAAAACGCTAGCATAAATAAACCGTCGTAAATAGAATGAATTTCTCCTAAAATGCATTTTTACGTTATAGAGAATTATTTATTGATAAATAAGAAGAAAATGAATACCTCAGATAGTCCGAACTATACTTTAAAATTTTATTAACTACTTTCCAGCAATACAAATTTTCTGGTGATCATCAAATGCAATTTTGTTGGTATATGGCTCAGAAAAGTTGTACCAAGCTTCCGAAGCCTGGAGTGCGTTCCGTGCGTTCGTGTAACTCCGGGAAACACGCTCTCTGGGGAGTTAAAGTATTTGTCATGTATAGAATAAATTAACCCTCATTACTTTCGCCAATAACTCAAAACAGTAAATTAATATCTTGGAAAACACACATTTAAAAAAGTCCGAAACACCAATAGAAACCCTTTTTTAGAAATTTAAATGTTGTAATGTTTCTATTTCAGGTACTTACATCTGGAAAAATATGTAAGCAATAAATTCTTTACTCCTTAAAATCTTGCTCAAAGTTTTTACTCCCGAATTCTCTTCTTGAGTATGAAATTATTTCAAATAATCCGAAATATATTTTAAACTTTTAATTAACTATTTTTTAGTAATACAAATTTTCTGTTGATCATCAAAAGCAATTTTGTTTTTATTTGGCTTAGAAAAGCTGCACCGGGCTTCCGAGGCCTGGCGTGCGTTCTCGTGTAACTCTGGAAAGCGAGCGTCCTCGTGGGTTAAAATTCTTGTAACCTATGGAATAAATTAACCTTTATTTCTTACTCTAATAACTCAAAACAATAAATTCATATCTTGGAAAACATACATTTAAAAAAGTCCGATACACCAATAGAAACCTATTTTCAGATATTTAAATGTTGTAATGTTAATATTTCAAGTTCTTTCATCCAGAAAAATATAGAAACAATATTTGCTCACATTCTTTACTCCGTAAAAGTTTACTCAAAGTTTTTACTCCCAAATCTTAAGTATAGAATTAATATATTAAATTTTTAATTAACTATGTTTTAGCAATACAAATTTTCTGGTGATCAACTAAAGCAATTTTGTTGGTATTTGGCTCAGAAAAGTTGCACTGGGCTTCCCAGGCTGGCGTGCGTTCTCGTGTAACTCCTGGAAACCGGCTTCCACTTGGGTTAAATGACTTGTAATCTATGAAATAAATTAACTCTCATTACTTTCTTTAATAACTAAAAACAGTAAATTCATATCTTGGAAAACAGTTCGATAAAAAATTCCGTTTAAAAAGTCCGATACACCAATAAAAATTCCTTTTTTGAAATTTAAATGTTGTAATGTTTCAGTTTCATGTTCTTTCATCCAGAAACATATGTAAACAATATTGACTCAAATTCTTTACTCCGTTAAAACTTTCTCAAAGTTTTTACTCCCGAAATCTCTTCTTGAGTATTTTCCAAAATTTAAATTTAAAATTTTCATTTTTCCTGGAACTAAGCGTTGAAAACATTCCGTATGACTGTGTTCTTCCCAACCTATTAAATGAAGCAGAAGACAAACAAAAAGAAATGTTTGTTTAGATGTTTTTTATTTATGTTTCTGTAACACCTACATTAATTACAGATGTGTCTGAAATATTTTATTTTTAAGGGACGAAAAGGTAAATTATTTCTTAATTTACCTAGGAGTCTAGAGTTGTTTTATAGAGTTTATAAAAAGTTTACTTTTTTAAGCATTAAAAAATCGTCATTCAAAGATTTGAGATAATAATATGACAATTTATAATCTGAAGTTAGTTTGTGCTCATTACATTTATACAGTAAGGTAGAGTATAAAACAGTTAGTTAACACTTCAGTGTAAACATACTTAAAATACACAAGTATTTTAAGTACGTCTATAGAATAAATTAACTGTTATTATGTTTACTTATTACTTCAAATAGTAAATTTATACTTTTTAAAAAGCAAATTTGAAGATGTTTGGTACATTAAAAGAAACACTTTTTGAAAAATTTAAATATTGTAAAGTTTCTATTTCAAGTTCTTTCATTCAGAAAAAATATGTAAACCGTATTTACTAGTGTCGTTTACTCCGAAAAAACTTTTTACTCTCGAAATCACTTCTTGAGTAAGCTCCAAAATTGTAATTTAGAATGCTTCTTTTTTCAGAAACCATTCCTTGTAAACAGTTCGCATAACTGTGTATTACCCAACCTTCGAATTATAGAAAACGAATTCAAGTAAAAGGAAATGTTTGCGTAATTTTTTTGTTTGTGTTTCTGCAGCACCCACATTAATTATAGATGTGTCTGAAATGTTTTATTTTAAGAAGAGGAGATTGTAAGCTATTTCCTCATTTACAGAGGAATTACTCGTTTTAGAATTCATAAAAAGTATTATTTGTTCCAACATAAAGCATCGTCACACAGTGATTAATACAAAGCAATACATGTTCTATAATTCGATATCTAGGAGAAAAGGCAAGGCTTTGAAAATGTAACATCTTTACTCATTTACGGAGGAATTCAAAATCGTTTTACATTCATTAAAGTATTATTTTCTTTTCAACATAAAGTATCTTAATACAGATTTAACACAGCAATATGCATCATATAACTCATCATATATGAAATATGACAAAGCTATGGAGAACGTAACCTGTTTCACTCTTTACGAAGGAAATCAATATTGTTTTAGAATTCATAAAAGAATTAATTGTTTCAGCATAAAGCATCATCACACACTGATTTATCCCAAAAATCCGTGTTTTATAAGTAATCATCTATGAGAAAAGGTAACAAAAAAATGAATAATGTAACAAAATTACATTTTAGGAAAACAAATTTTTTTATATATTTTGGAGTTCTTGAAAGATTTTATTCCCTCTATAGATTCCATTAAAACTCCAGTGACCAGCAAATCATTGTTTAAAACTCTCAGTGATAATACACGTAATATATTTGTTATATATAGAATGAATTAAATACATAATAAATTTAGCATAAACAATTATCAAAGGAATATCAGGATCCTTAAAGCTTCAAAATTTTTTATCTTTGAATATATATATATATATATATATATATATATATATATATATATATATATATATATATATATATATATATATATATATATATATATATATATATATATATATATATATATATATATATATATATATATATATATATATATATACATATATATATATGTATATATATGTATATGTATATATATATATATATATATATATATATATATATATATATATATATATATATATATATATGTATATATATATATATATATATATATATATACATACATATATATATATATGTATATATATGTATATATATATATATATATATATATATATATATATATATATATATATATATTATATATGTATATGTATATATATATATATATATATATATATATATATATATATATATATATATATATATGTATATATATATATATATATATATATATATATATATATATATATATATATATATATATATGTATATATATATATATGTATATATATATACACATATATATATATATATATGTATATATATATATATATATGTATATATATATATATATATATATATATATGTATATATATATATATGTATATATATATGTATATATATATATATATATATATATATATATATATATATATTATATATATATATATGTATATATTATATATATTATATATATATATATATATATATATATATATATATATATATATATATATATATATATATATATATATATATATATATATATATGTGTATATATATATATATATGTGTGTGTATGTGTATATATATATATATATATATATATGTAATCATTATTTCTTCTAGTCAAAATAATTATTTAGCCCCTATTGTTTTTACTTGCCCGGGCTAATGGGCAAGAAGAAAGCCGAAACAGCTAGAAGGAATAATGAACGATGCAGTCTGGCTACATTGAAGAGACCGGCACAAGTTTAATTAAAACTTTATTTTAAATCTACTAAAACGGACATACTTCCTAGTCAACAAGAGAAAAAGAAAAGACACAAAAATCACTCTGCTCGAACAGAGGTGCACCAAAGAGCGAGGACAGAAAGAATTTTCCCAAGGGACTAGAAATTAAACTGTTAAGATGAATAAAAACTTTGAGCTACACTCATGTCCATAAATAAAGGATAATTCAGAATCACACAGAAATTGAGCTCTAAAATAAAAATTTCACCTGTAGAGTTATCACACACATCTTGAAGAAGAATATGCAAATTGCAGGAAACCACCAGATGGCGCGGATAGTACGTCACAATGACGAGAGTGTATGAAAGGGGTATATAAGGAATGGTAACAATGAAGTAAAATTGTTCACAAGCACTTTAAAAGCCTTTCAGTGCAATAAACGCATAGTTATGGCACAAAGGAAGCATTTGGATGATTTTTTACGTGGTAGAATTATCGGCGACTGGAATGTGAACGTACCCAGCTGGAAGTATCCGAGGAACTTGGAATCGCCCAGAGTGTCATCTCCAGGCTTTGGCAACGATTCAAACATGATGGTAATGTGAGTAGATGTTACAGCACAGGTCGCCCCCGAGTTACTACGCCGAATGATGACCGGTATTTGGCAGTTACTGCCAAAAGAAACAGACGAAGCACAGCATCAGACCTGTCTCGTCAGCTCTCTTCAGCTACCGGTAAGACAGTTTCAAGGCAGACCGTGTACAGACGCTTAGGGAACATTGGTCTATATGCTCGTAGGCCTGTCAGATGTGTTCCCCTTACCGCAACTCACTGTCGCCTGCGATTATGCTGGGCTAGAGAGCATACATTGTGGACACCGCAACAGTGGTCTTGTGTGATGTTTTCCGACGAGTCCAGGTTCAGTTTACATTCTGATTCTCACCGGACTTTCATATGGGGATGTCATTCTGGAACAACATGTACGTTTGTTTCGGGGAGCCATGGGTCCTGAATTTCTGTATATGGATGACAACGCCCGAAATCACCGTGCAAACATTGTAGACGAATGCCTTCAATCGGAGGATATCACCCGTATGGATTGGCCAGCATACTCACCGAACTTGAATCCAATAGAGCATGTGTGGGACATGCTTGGCCGACGAATTGCAGCCCGTCAACCCCCTCCCAACTGTCTAACGGAACTTCGGAGGGCATTCCTTGATGAGTGGTGTAATTTGCCCCTAGATCAGACTGATAATCTGATACTCAGCATGCGTAGGCTTTGTAACGCTTGTATTGCATCGTCCGGGAGGAGCCATCATACTAACCATGTTATACTGTTTTCTGTAAATAGGTTCTTTTTTGAAATTTGCACCATTGAGTAAAAATAGTAATTTTAATTAATTATGTCAAACACAGAGCATCTTTTTTCTCTTTACCTTTTGTTTAATAAATAGACTTTACAAATAAGTCAAATTTGTTTTGCTTTCGTCTCTTTCATTGCCTGAACTTCATTATCCTTAATTTATGGACATGAGTGTATTTCCCTGCGACAGCTATAAAACGTGATGAATAGACAGAATATTTACATCTGTAGGATAGAAAGCTTTGGGAATCGTATCAAAAGAATCTTAAGTCGAGGACGCTCATTTGATTAAGATATTTAGAGCCTGGAAAGAATATTTTAAGGAATTTGAATGGGAGAGAGGAGGTTTTAAAGAAAATATTAAAGTTAAAAAACTTTGATAAATATATATATATATATATATATATACATATATATATATATATATATATATATATATATATGTGTGTGTGTGTGTGTGTGTGTGTGTGTTATTGATTGAGATGTTCTACGCATTTAAAAAAGAGACATGAAAAAATTCCTATTAGTTTAAAAGTTATAAAAATTTAAAAGACACTATAGAGATTTTTGTTCTTAGAAGTCAAGTTGTCAGTTGTTTACTCATTACTTTAAGTTGATTTTTCTCAGAATGCAAATTTTTAGTGTTGCGCTCAAGATTTCTAAAAACTTATTTAATATTTTTTTCACAAACTTTACAGCATTCCAATATAATGAAGTTTTCTTGTAATCTGTACTAAAATTATTTATATGAGAGTCATATTTTTTTGTTTTAGAGAGGTAAGTACATGTCAAAATTAAGCCCCCCCCAACAAAAAGGACAAAACTATAAACATGTTTTAAATATATAAAATATGCTTAAACATACCGTTTTTTAGTTAAGTTTAATTTTAGAAGCATGTTTTTCATTAAAAAGTTAAAATTTAACATGTGTGTTAAATATTTCTTTTACATAAGCACAAGTGAGAAAAGTTTTGACGAACAAAAAAAATCAAGATAAAAATAAATATTTTTTAAAAATATTTTTTATTAGGTTATAAGTATTCAAGGCTAGTTTGTCCTTATATCATTATAGTAGATCGTTAAGGCTATGCTCTTAACAATCAGATAATTTTCAAGAAAACCGTAATAAAAGTGTCTATTTTGTTTATTCCTGAAAATTATATAAAATTATGTGTATGAACAATATATATAATCATTTTATATATTGTTCATATAATATATAAAATGAATATAAATGTTGATTAAAAACACAAATAATTAATAACAAAAATGTTAATTAAAAATTTAACATTTGTGTACAAAGTATTTCCTGTACATAAACACCAGTGAAAAAAGTTTTAGAGAACAAAAAAATTTAAGATATAAATATATTTAAATTTTAAAAATATTTTTTATTATTTTATAGGCATTTAAGGCTAGTTTATTAACCCCTTGACGATCGGATAATTTTCCAGAAAACTGTCATAAAATTTCCTATTCTGACTATCCCTGAAAATTATATAAAATTAATGTGTATGAACAATATATATATTCATTTTATATCTTGTTCAAACAATATATAAAATGAATATATATGTTAATTAAACACACAGATAATTAATAACACAAATGTTAATTAAAAATTTAACATGTGTGTGCAAAAAAATTTTTTGCACATAACCGCAAATGTGAAAAGTGTAAGAGAACAAAATAATTTAAGATATATATATATATATTTAAAATATTTTTTATTATTTTATAAGTATTTAAGGCTAGTATATTAACCCCTTAAAGATCGGATAACTTCCAAGAAAATTGTTATAAAAGTGCCTATTTTGTTTATTCCTGAAAATTATATAAAAATATGTGTATGAACAATATATATATATTTATATATTCATTTTGTATATTGTTCATACAATATATAAAATGAATATATATGGTAATTAAAACACAAATAATTAATAACACAATTGTTAATTAAAAATTTAACGTGTATGCAAAATATTTCTTGCACATAAGCACAGTTGAGAAAAGTTTTAAAGAAGAAACAAAATTAAGATATAAATATATTTCTTTAAAAATATTTTTTATTATTTTGTAAGTATTTAAGGCCAGTTTATTAACCATTTAATGATCGGATAATTTTCAAGAAAACTGCCGTAAAAGTGCCTACTTCTTTTATCACTGAAAATTATATAAAATTATGTGCATGAACAATAATTATTCATTTTATATATATATTCATTATTAACTTATTTTATATATATATTCATTTTATATATTGCTCATACAATATATAAAATAAATACACAAATAATTAATAACACAAATGCTAATTAAAAATTTAACATTTGTGTGCAAAATATTTCTAGTACATACGCACAATTGAGAAAAGTTTTAGAGAACAAAAAAAATTAACATATAAATTAAATATATTTTTTATTATTTTATAAGTATTTAAGGCTAGTATATTAACCCCTTAACGATCTGATAATTTTCAAAAAAACTGTCATAAAAGTGCCTATTTTGTTTATCCGTGAAAATTATAGAAAAATATGTCTATGAACAATATGTATATATATATATTCATTTTGTACATTTTTATACAATATATAAAAGGAATATATATGGTAATTAAAACACAAATAATTAATAACACAAATTTTAATTAAAAATTTAACATTTGTGTGCAAAATAATTATTGTATATAAGCACAAGTGTGAAAAGATTTAACGAACAAAAAATTTAAGATATAAATATATATTTTTTAAAAATGTCTTTTGTTATTTTATAAGTATTCAAGACTAGTTTATTAACCCCTTAACAATCGGATAATTTTTTAGAAAACTACCATAAAAGTGCCTATTTTGTTTGTCCCTGAAAGTTATATAAAATTATGTATATGAACAATATATATATTCATTTTATATATTATTCATACAATATATAAAATGAATACACAAATAATTAATAACACAAATGCTAATTAAAAATTTAACATTTGTGACAAAATGTTCCTAGTACATACGCACACTTGAGAAAAGTTTTAGCGAACAAAAAGAATTAAGATATAAATATATATTTTTTAAATATATTTTTTATTATTTCATAAGTATTTAAGGCTAGTTTATTAACCCCTTAACGATCGGATAATTTTCAAGAAAACTGTCTATGAAAGATCCTTTTTTTATCCCTGAAAATTATATAAAAATATGTGTATGAACAATACATATATGCATTCATTTTTAAATTTTCATTTGTTTTTAGCTTGAAATTTTAAGAAATATTAAATTTTTAGGAAAAGCCAACATTTAGGGTTATTATGACTTAATGTTCATTTTCCAGCAAGCAAGGAAAATTTAAATATTATGTGCTTTAAATATAAAAATTTATTAAACTTACTTACAAAAATAAAGACTAATAATTTTTTCTTGTGGGATAAATTTCAAAGCATGAGATACACAGGCCAACGTCACAATCTGGACATTACTACCGAGTTTCTTCCCTATATCTCTTATTGTTTAATCTATCTCTTCTGGAGCAACAAGTTTTTCATCATCTTGATGGTTGCCATTTCTTATCATTTGGGGTTATCCGTCTAATAAAAGGCCCTTGAGGATTGGGATTATCCCCAAATCTTGACTGTCCTCTTTTTGGTGTCTGATGATTGATACCTTTCAATCCGTTCATCTACATGGTGTTTCAAAAATCACCGGTATATTTGAAAAATCAATAAAAACTAAACGGGCTGCGATAAAAATACACCGTTATTTGCAATCTGCTTGGGACAACAGTAAATTTTCAGACAGAAAAACTTTCAAAATTAATTACTATATTTCACAACAGATGGCGCTGCAAACTGAAAAATCTACTATATTTTCCACATATCTATCATGCGTAGCAATAATATGGCGTAGTCTCAGAAAGAAATTATCAGAAACCCGTGTAAACGTCTCAGGCCAGGCAATCTTCTGTTCTAAGGAATAAACCATTTTTTCAGAGCTAACTTGCAATCTGTGACAGCATACGCTTACAGCAGAAAGACGACTTACAGATTCGCGAACTCACAGACTGCGTTTTCTTCTATATCTTTCAAATCACCTGCAGTGCCATCTGTTGTTGAAAATTGTAACTATTTTCGAAAGTTTGTCTGCCTGAAAATTTACTGTTGTCCCAAGCAGATTGCAAAAAACGGTGCATTTCTTTCATTACCCGTTTAGTTTTTATTGATTTTTCAAATATACCGGTCATTTTTGAAACATTCTGTGCTAAAGATGCAGTTTAAAATAAACCATTTGCAAGTACTTTAAACAGGACATGACTACTTTCTAAAAAATTGACCTGATTTGGTTTGGTACACACCTCGACTTGCCCACTATGCAGTACCTTTCACATGTCTGGAGATCACTTGATCACTTGTTGTTGCGTAATTGACACTAGTTGTCAGTAGTACCAAGAGATGACGCCAGGTGTTCCAAAAAAAAAGAGGAACAGATATTGTTCTAAAAAAAATTTTTTTTGTTAGTTGTTATTTATGTAAGTTGTTGTGAGTTCTGTTTTTTGTGTTCTGTATGTGAGTGCTTTGTCTAACGGGGAAAAGTTCTAAGTCCCCTGTAAATATATCGTAGTGTTTGTGGAATAAAGTATAAAAATTCCTAGTTTGCGCTATATTTATAGGTTTATAGGTGTAATTTATAGGTCACATGACTGTCATTTTATAGTGGATCTCCTATTCCAGCATTACTACCCAGGTACGCATGCTTACACTATTTTTCATTTTTCTGGTATTCATCCGTTTGATATGAGCGAAATGAGAAGCTTATATATTATGAGATGTTTTGTGTTATTGTAGATTTTTTAGAAATGAAACTGCAAGTAATGTCAGGTAGACATTCCTTAGTTATTTCATTAGTGTTGGAACTTTGTTTTTCCATTAGAGATTTTTATTGTTAAAGAGTTTTGGTACAACACTTGTTCAGGACTTAGTGACATAGCAGCAGCCAACTTTGCTAAAATATTTTCTCACTTTGTTTGTCTCTCTGAACTCTATTGGGCTGTCCGTAACAGACTAATGGCAGTCATGCCAAGGTCTGGCGTAGGATTAAAATTTTTTTTTAAATTACTTTAAAATATGTACTGCCATCTGGTATGTAAGATGAGAAATAAAATGTTTTCGGGGCAAAAGAAATGAATTAGTTTTAATCTTAATAGTGAGTTACTGCTGAACACGCCAGCACTGAATATCGATAAATAGAAAGGGAAACCCCACCTCGTCATTTCCACTTGAGAGAGACTGAAGGATTTAAAGCAGGGGTGGGCAATTGTCGGCCCGCGGGCTAGATCCGGTCCTTTTGCTTACTTTATCCGGCCCGTTGAAAAATCTTGCAATCATGCAAAAATCGTGCAATTTTTTTAATATCTTATATGTGATTTTGTTGAAATCAACAGTATTTGTATCGTAGTGTATATATAAATAATGAAAAATATATAGATAATAGAGAGTATTATAATTTGAACAGCTGTAACCATTACCCCTACTTTAATGCATGCAACATACATACTCTCATAAAGCGTATGGTCGGATTACTACATAGAATTGAACGTGCACTCCTCTCACTCTTCGAGAGACGATAATTTACACGAAAATAAATATCGATCACAAATTACTGACGAAAATCTGCACTCGGAATTAAGGATTGCTACGAGTGATTTGGATCCAAATTTTGAAAAAATAATATCAAATGAACATTCCAGATTTCAAGTTTCACATTAACTAAAACTATTCTATTTTAACGTTTCATGTTTGTCTTTTCTTTTTATAATTCTATTTACTATTATATTTACAAAATGTAATATAAATATACAAATGTAATAACTATGATCAAAATAAAATATTTTGTATCGTTAAGATATAAATAAATATCAAAATAAAATCTTTCATTAACCGATTTATTTAATGACCATTAAGTTAGTATAATGGATCATATTTCTTTACAAATTACGTGATATATTTTACTGGGCAAAAATTGTTCGCATATACACCTAAGTAACACAATTTATTATTACTATTCTCTTTTATTAACTGTCAAATTTCTCTGTCCAAATGCTTTAAAATGACACTTATAGTATTTTTGTCCAAAAAGTTTTGGTCAGGAAAAAAACTCACTCCACCCAAAACATTCGCGTGTGCACAGCGTACGCGGTATAGTCCTGCTGCCCGGGAGACATTGTGAAAATTTCATTTTGGCCCACGCTTAAAATTATTTGCCCACCACTGGGTTAAAGAGATGCATAACAGATTCTTACAAAAAAAAACTCCAGACTGTATGTAATAAAAAAGGTTATGGAAAGTTTAAAAGTATAAACTAAACCATCGGATTCTTATGTTTAACCGTTCTGAGACTCCGGACAACTCCAGAAAACAGTAAATTTATATCTTGCAAAACACAAATTAAAAGACTTTCGGTACAGCAATAGAAAAAACCTTTTAAGAAATCTAAAATTTTAGCTTTTCATTTCAATTTCTTTTACGCGGAAAAATATGTAAGTGAGATTTGCTTGCATAGTTTTCTCTGTAAATATTTGTATAAAGTTTTACTCTTAGAATCTCCTCTTGAGTATACTTCAAAAATGGAATTTCGAATTTGTCTCTTTTCAAAAATCCACCCGGTAAACAGTTTGCATAACTGTTTCTCCCAAACTTTTATGTGTAGCAAGAGAACTCAAGTAAAAGGATTTGTTTTTGTAATTTTTTTTTTGTTTCTTTTCCGCAAAATCAGCTTTACCACCAGATGTGTCTTTGAACTATTCCATTTTAGTATGAGGAGAATTTAATAATATTTTCCTCATTTATAGAGGAATTCATAGTTATTTTGAAGTTTATAAGAGTACATTTTTTTCCGCATAATAAACATCATCATACAATGAATAAATTCAGAAATATTAAATTATATTGTTTATTCAAAAGTTAGTTTTAATCTCTTTGCATATAAATTACCACTAGTGTTAAAATTATGTAATGTTTCTTCAAGACACTAATAATAACACTCACATTTGTAATTATCATTCACTTGAACGGTAACATAATTAAGTTCTTATGTAAGTATAATTATGTATAATTATACTTACATAACAATTATATACGTTATGTATAATTTAATACTTATGTTGTTAAGCATAGAATAGAATCCCAGTGGCAACGGCGTAACGCTTCGAGCTTCCAGGACGTTCAATGGCAACGTTGGCTCAACCTTTCATCCCTGTAGTGGATAAACCAACTGAGAATCAATCATGCTTCGGAATTCAACAATTGGGGTTTCACCTAACAGAGACATATGCTTTGCAACTCACTGACAACTTGCTCAACAGTCCTTCATTTCAGTGAATTTGATTATTCGTAAAATTATATTATATTGTTATATTATATTATATTGTTACGAATTTGTTTAGTGAACCGTATATTTAGCATGGGACTCTATGGGTATCTCGCCAATTTGTGAGATATCGGCTCATTGGCGACAGTTTTGGCAACTATTTTTGTCTCCAAGTTCATCACCAAGTGTCGCCAAGTGTCGCCAAATGTTGCCAAGTGAGGCATCACTTGACAACTTCCGGTTCCGGTTTCTGGAATATTCCAGCAGTTTCTTCGGGCCTATATAACGCAGCCTGAGTCCCAAAACCGGAGAGTCGTTAAGTGGATCTCTCGGTGTAAAAAGTAAGCACGGTGTGTTGTGTTTCACTGTTGCTTGTTGTTTGATGCGGAAAGAGGTACGTCACCTCGCGGTATTGTACTCAAGTTGTTCCGCGAAGACATTGTATTTTTGAAGTGATTGCCAATAAATCATTGTTTCCGTGCTGTAGTCTTACTTAAAGTCTATTCAGTCCCCGAACCAAGTTTCGAAGTTCGTAACAATATATAGAAAAAATCGGCTTCTCAACATAACATAAAAAACTATTAAAAACATTTGAAATTGAACACTTTTATTTACATAAACCTATTAGAAAATATTAGAATATCCCCAGGATAATCTGTCGTTATATAATCTATAAAACGGGATCTATAACTTATCATCTACAACAAATTTTAACACTGTGTGTGTGTGTGGCTTATCCTCATGATCTGACAATAGTCAGATCAACTCCAAAAGGTTGTTGACAGTCAGAAAGTCAATGCAGATAAGGGGATCTGATAATAAATCTGCCCTGGTTAGTCCGACACAGTCGAGAATATGTTTTGGTGAGGCTGGATGGTTGCAGCATTTTGTACAGGTCGGGAAAATTTTTGTGCCGTGTTCGAAAGTTAAAGATTTCAGGTGGCCTGTTGAGAGTCTGGCTAAGGCAGTATGGGATTTTCGATCACAATTAATTTCCAGGAGGGCACCAGGTGTTGTTCCAGTATACCACTGGTGGGTAGGGGGAATTTTCCAGGTAGTATTGAGACGAGATTTTTCATTGGAGTAGAGTTCCCGGTGGGTAAGTGATGATCCAGTGGGCATATTTTCTTCACTGCCCTCTTTAGCCAATCTATCCGCAATCTCATTGCCACAAACATTAATGTGTGAAGGTATCCATTGGAGATGTACGTCGTGATTTTGGGAAATCTCTCTCAGCTTGAGCAGGATGGAAATGCTAGTATCGTCGTTTGCAGAGGACCAGCCACTAAGATGTTGTAGCGCACTTCGGCTATCCGACAGGATCCAGAGTTCTCCAAAGTCATTGTCGTAGGGTAAGATAGCATCAAGCCCATCTTTAATCGCAATTAACTCACTCCTGAAGACAGAACAAGTATCTGGGTTGCGTTGCTTTATTGATTTTTCCAGATGCTGGGTCTTAATATATACACCGCTGCCAGTACGGTCTTCTTTACGACTGCCATCGGTATATACCTGCGCTGCATTTCTAGGTAAACAACAAATATTTCCAGGGCCAACTGTCTAAGATGGTCTTCGAGGTGAGTTTGCTTGTTGGCGCTTTAATTCAGATCGAAATGGAAAAAGACTCTTGGCAATCCCTCGAGGGGTCAATACAGGATCTCAAGATCTGAGGTTCGATCTCACGAAAGATCAGGTCCTGCGAATCCACCAAGGCAAATGGGGTGAGTTTCTTAAGTCTTTGGTTGTTGTGCAAGGACTGCAAATAGGAGGGAGTACGATGATTTGAGTAACTATATATATTGTTGTAGTAATTTATCAAGCTAGCTTTTCTTCTAATATGCAAAGGTTGTAAATTTGTCTGTACAGAGCTATATCTGATGGGCAGCTGTTTTTAAGTCCTAAATAATTCGGGCGGCACTTAGTTGCACTCTTTCCAATTTCTGGAGATTTGTTTCAGAAGCACAAAAGTAGATTGGATATCCATATTCTAAAATGGGTCTTATAAACGATATATGTGGTTCTGAGTGTATTTGCATCGGCACCCCACTCTCTGCCAGCTAGGTATTTAAGAATATTGAGACGTTTACGTGCCTTTGAAACCAAATGGTCAATATGCTTGTTGCAGTTAAATTCAGGATCAAGAATGAAACCCAGATATTTGGGATGTTTTTCGTAGGCTAGCGGCTGGCCGCCGAAATGCAAATTAGGTTTATAGTTATAAATGTGCTTATTTGTGGTAAAAAAAGTTGCAATAGATTTAGCTGGATTAAAGATAGTTTATGATTAGTCGCGAAATCTAACAGTGCTGCCAGAGTGGTGTTGAGCAACATTTCAATGTCTGTCACGTTTGTGCCCGAGCTCCAAAGTACAATGTCGTCAGCGAAGATTGCAATTTCAACGGGTGTTGGTCTCATTTCTCAATTCCTGCCAAATAAAGGGAGAATAGAGTTGGACTCAAAACTGATCCCTGAGGAACGCCTTGTCAGTCTATAAGGGTCAGAATATGACTTGTTGAATTTAACTCTGATAGTTGCAATGCAGAAAGTTAGCTATCCAGACCAGGGCAAACCCCTGATGTTAAAAGAGTCGTGTAATTTGGAGATAATTGTCTTTACACAGTATCGAAGGCTTTAGTCAGGTCTAGTAGGGCTGCACAGTGTGTCATTGTTTTTAGAGTTTTGGGCATCTCTAATCTTTGACAGAAGAAAGGACCTGATCTGTAGTACAATGTTTTCTGAAACCATATTGTTCGTTTACTAGATGATTGAGATCCACAAAATAGTGTAGTCTAGCTAGAATCATTTTTTCCATTATTTTACAAGTCATGCTAGTGAGGGCAATAGGTCTATAACTTCGGGAGAGCTTGCCTCCTTTCCTGGTTTTCTAATGGGAATAATAGTCGCTCTTTTCCAGTCAGCAGGCAGTTTTCCGCTCCAGAGAGGTTTATTATATCCAATAGCCTTTGTTTAGGGACCAATTTTCCAACATTTGTCCATGTATCCCATCAGGTCCAGGAGACTTCGTAAATCCAAGAAGGCCATGGCAAAGAGTAATTTTGAGAGGTATACCTCTGTGTGAGTTGAGTGACTCCAAATCTGTGCTACGACAGCCATTGATAATATTCATTGCTTTTTTCTTTATAGATCTATCACTAGGAGAGAACTAATCTGCAAGTTTTTTGATAAACTGAGCCTAATAAATTGGCTGCAGATGTATCATCATGAGAGATTTCGCCAGACGAGTTTATCACTGTGTTGCAATTTCAGATTGTGGTTGTTCTCTATTTATTTTGATAATTTTCCAGAGCTTGGAGTCGGGCACTCTGGCATCGAGCTTGTTGCATAGTTCATTCCATTTAGCTTGTCTAAGTTTTGTGTAAACCAACTTGATTTTAGCGTTTAATTTGGTTTAGCTTGGATCGAGTGCTATTATCAAAAGCGTTTGACAATTTGAGACAATCGCTTTCGCTCCGTCAAGAAGGGCAACAAGAGTGTATCTTTGTGGAGGAAAAATGGAACATGACGTTTAATGTTCCCTCTCGGAATGGATAATTTAGCACTGTTTAGAATAATTTCTTTTACTTTAAGCCAGTTTTCATTTATATCTTCAGTCATACGTTCCGTAATGAGACGATTGTCAATAAGGTTGGTATGAGGCCCAATCGGCCTTTGCAAAACAATGGAATTTCTTGTGGTATGAACACGTTGCTTTTTCTGTATATCAATTAAGATGAAGTTACTCCCAATAGATTCCAAAACAGTCCAAATTACATAGTGAAATGTCTTCTAACAAGTGAAATAGAGTCAAGGCAGTCATTTTGACTGTTTTTTAATTTCAATTAGAAAAACAATTATGAAATATAATGCACAATTTCTTAGAATTTGGTGACTTTTTCTATAACATATAAATGGGTTTATGAATAATTGTAGTTACTTCCGCCCTCCTTTATTTCCGTATATATATATGTTATACCTATATTGCCCAGAAGCAATCATTTTGGCTGCTTGGGAAATTTTAAATAATCAAAAGATTTTTATTTATTGAATTAGTAAATTTCTTATATGTTTTGTATTGAAATAACATATTTTTTTCGATTACGGTAACATACCGATGCATGATATTGTCGATTTGGGCGTATACTTGATAAGTGTCAGTTGCTCAATAAGAAATGGTACTAGTTATTCGAATCTTTATAAATTGTTGTCTAACAAGTTTTTATTTTATTTCTTTTGAGCTAACTTTATCAAAAAATGTCGAACAGAAATGATTTATTAAAGCTAACGAAATAAAGATACTCCGATATAGAATCAAATGCAAAAAATTCTGAAATTTCTTTAAAACGAATATAGAGTTTTCAAGACAGAAAATTTATCAGAACATGAAGACCCACAAAGATCAACTGCAACATCATCAAATGAACCCATTCTCGAAACGCAAATTTTTTAAGTAACTTTGCCACAACAACAAAAAAATATATTGAAAAATGTTAAAAGTATTTTGCAGAAGATGTACACATAAAAAGATTCATTTCATTTGCATAAAATGTACAAATAATAATGCATAAATTATTTTTTTAAATTAAAGTAAATTTTTTTTATTGTTAATATTTACTAATAACTTGTTGTTTTAATTGTAAATAATATAAATATTAATTAATTTTATACAAATTTCTTTACATATTGTTATTTTTACAATGCAGTCATTTTGACTGTTCAATATAGTATACAAGAAATCTCGGGTCATCTAGTTTAAAAAGATATTTTTAATGTGTTAGCATTAATTTCTGGAAAAATTTTTTTTTAAATTTCAAATACTGGAAATCTTCTCAGTTATGGATTTTGCTAATAGCTATGAACTATAAATTTATATCTTGAACACACAAATTTAAAAAAATGATCTGTATATCAATAGAAAATTCTTTCTAGAATTCTAAATTTTTCAAATTTTCATTTTGAAGTTATTTTACTCTAGAAAAGGGAACAACTATTAAAATCACTCCAAATTAAAAAGAAAAACAAGAACTTTGAATTAGATTTTATTAAAAAAATCTATTAGAAATTATTAGAATATCCTCATGGTATAGATTCATTGATATACTATAAAATAGGATTTGAACAGGATTAAAGTAGGATTCAAACAGGAAATTCATTGATATACTATATAACGTCATCTATAATAAATTTTAAAAGGATATTTTTAGTGTGTTAAGTATTAATTTCTAAAAAAATAATTTTTTTAATTTCAAATATTGAAAATCCTCACATTTTTTAATATTTTTTCTAATAGCTACGAAATATAAATTTATATCTTGAAAGTACAAACTTAAAAATGATCTGTATATGAATAGAAAATTCATTTTTGAATTCTAAATTTTTCTACTTTTCATTTTGAATTTATTTTACTCTAGAAAAGGAGAACAACTATTAAAATCCCTCGAAATTAAAAAGAAAAACAGGAACTCTAAATTAGATTTTGTAAAAAAAAAAAAACCCTACTAGAAATAATTAGAATATTCTAGTGCTATTGATTCATAGATATACTATAAAACAGGATTTAAACAGGATTGAAGCAGGATTCAAACAGAAAATTCATTGATATACTATATAACGTCATCTATAGCAAATATAAAAAGAATATTTTTAGTGTGTTGAGCATTAATTTCTGAAAAATTAATTTTTTTAATTTCAAATATTGAAATTCTTTATATTTCTTATTACTTTTGCTAAATGATACAAACAGTAAATTTATATTTTGTAAGCAGAAGTTTAAAAATGATCTGTATATCAATAGAAAATTGTTTTTAGAAGTCTAAATTTTTCAACTTTTCAGTTTCAAGTTGTTTTATTCTAAAAAAAAGAACAACTATAAAATCATTCGAAATTAAAAAGAAAAACAGGAACTCTAAATTAGCTTTTGTTAAAAATGCCCTACTAGAATTTATTAGCATATCCTCATAGTATTGATTCATTTATATACTATAAAACAGGATTCAAACAGAAAATTCATTGATATACTATATAAAGTTGTCTATAGCAAATTTGAAAAGGATATTTTTAGTGTGTTGAGCATTAATTTCTCGAAAAATAATTTTTTTTTAAATTTCAAGTAATCAAATTCTTTACACTTCTTTTTACTTTTGCTTAGTGTTACAAACAGTAAATTTATATCTTTAAAAGCACAGATTTAAAAGTGATCTGAAATCAATAGAAAAATCTTTTTTAACTGCCTAAATTATTTTATTTCTTCCATTTGAAGTTATTTCATTCGAAGAAAAAATATAAAAGAATATCGTTTGCATCATTTGCTCTTTAAAAAGTTGTTTAAAGTTTTCATTCTAGCACTTTCTTTCAATCTCTTTTTGAGTATACTCCAAACTTAGAATTTAAAACTGGTGTGCCTTCAAAAAGTATACAATAATCATTTCGTAGAAATGAGACTTCAAATCTTTTACATGTTGTAAAAGAAACCAAATAAAATTAATTGTTTATGTATTTTTTTCTGGAATTCTCGCATTAACTCCAGATGTATCTTGAAATTATTCCATTGTATTTGGAAGCAGAATTTAACATTATTCCTCATTAAATCATGAATTAATAGTCGTTCAAGTATATAAAAGAATTTTTTATTGAACATAATATCCAACTCATAAAAACAGTAACAGAAGCATGACAATTTGAATTCTCAATAGAATGTAATATTTATTACAGATTTTTCTTAGTGAAGTGATAGCATACTTGATTACCGGGACATCAATGATAACATATGTAAAATGCTTGTGTTATTTGGAATAAATTATCAACATAATAAATCTAACGTTAAAAACTTCTTATAAAACATTGCAAAATGTAAAACTAAGGAACTTCTTACTTATTTGAATTAAAAATATTAGAAAATAGTAGAATATCCTTCTGATATTGAATCATTAACATATTATAACGCTATGAAACATTATGAAATGTAAAACTAAGTAACCTCTTACTTATTTGAATTAAAAAATATTAGAAAATAGTAAAATATCCTCCTGATAATGAATCATTAACACTATAATACTATAAATATTATAAAATATAAAACTAAGGAACATCTTAGATGTTTGAGTTAAAAAAATATAAGAAAATAGTAGAATATCTGCCTGACATTGAATCATTAACATACTATAAGGCTATAAAACATTACAAAATTATAAAACTAAGGAACGTCTTACTTATTTCAATTAAAAAATATTAGAAAATAGTAGAATATCCTCCTTATATTCAATTATTAATATGCTACAATGCTATTAAACACTACAAAATATAAAGCCAAAATATTCAAATAAGGAACTTCTTACTTATTTGAAGTAAAATAATATTAGAAACTAGTAGAATATTCTCGTGACATTGAATCATTAACATACTATAACGCTATGAAATATTATTAAATGTAAAACTAAGAAACTTCTTATTTATTTCAATTCAAAAATATTAGAAATTAACAAAATATCTCCTGATATTGAATCATTAACATACAACAACGCAATAAAATATTACAAAATGTAAACTAAGGAATGTCTTACTTGTTTCAATTAAAAAATATTAGAAAATAGTAGAATATCCGCCTGATATTGAATCATTAACATACTATAATGCTATAAAATATTACAAAATGTAAAACTAAGGAATGTCTTATTTGTTTCAATTCAAAAATATTAGAAAATAGTAGAATAGAATACTGATATTGAATCATTAACATACTATAACGGTTTGAAACATAATGAAATCTAAAACTAAGGAATGTCTTACTTGTTTCAATTAAAAAATATTAGAAAATAGTAGAATATCCGCCTGATATTGAATCATTAACATACTATAATGCTATAAAACATTACAAAATTGTAAAACTAAGGAACGTCTTACTTATTTCAATTAAAAAATATTAGAAAATATTCTCTTTATATTGAATCATTAACATACTATAACGCTATGAAACATTACAAAATGTATAACTAAGAAACCTCTTACTTATTTGAATTAAAATTATTAGAAAATAGTAGAATATGCTTCTGATATTGAATCATTAACATACTATTAAGCTATAAAACGTTATAAAACAAACTAAGGAACCTCTTACTTATTTGAATTAAAAATTATTAGAAAATAGTAGAATATCCTCCTGATTTTGAATAACTAACATACTATAATGCTATGAAACATTACAAAATGTAAAACTAAGGAATGTTTTACTTGTTTCAATTAAAAAATATTAATAAATAATAAAATATCCTCCTGATATTAAATCATTAACATACTATAACGCCATGATGCTTAACAAAATGTAAAACTAAGGAAGGTCTTACTTATCTCAATTAAAAATATTAAAAAATAGTGAAATATTCTCCTGTTATTGAATCATTAACGTACAATAACGCTATAAAACATTACAAAATATAAAACTAAGGAATTTCTTACTTATTTCAATTAAAAATATTAGAAAATTGTAGATTATTCTAATTATATTGAATCATCAACATTCTGTAACGCTATGAAATAATATAAAATGTAAAACTAAGGAAATTCTCATTTGTTTCAATTAAAAAGTAGTAGTAAATAGTATAATATCCTCTTGATATTAAATCCGTAACATACAATAAAATATGATCTAAAGCTCCAGATATATATTCCAGAAATTTTAAAAGAATATTTTTTAATGTGTCTAGAATTACTTTTCGAAAAATAAATCGTTCTAATTTCTTTTGATTTGAACTTTTCACATCTTTATTACTTTCTTTAATTTAACTCCCATTAGTAAGTTTGTATCTTGGATAGCACAAATTCAAAACGATTTGTACATAAATAGAAGTTCTTTTCAAAAATCTAAATTTTGAAACATTTTCATTTCATGTTCTTTCAATTGTAAAATTAATAAACGAGATTTGCTTGTATCGTATGCACCACAAAATTTGTTTAGAGCTTTTAGGCTCGAAATTTCTTTTTGAGTATAGTCCAAAAATGGGAACTGGAATTTGCCTCCTTATGGAAACTATTACCAGTAAACATTTCGAATATGCACGCATCTCGCAATCATCAAATGTAGCAAAAGGAATTGTTTATGTAAATATTTTTGTTTATATACCACTAGCTATATGTTCAATACACTTCATGTTAGAAGGAAGGGAATTTAACTCTTCATTTAAAGAGGAATTCATAGTAGTTTTGGAGTTCATTAAAGTATTATTATTATTATTGGTTTGTAATAAAAGCAGCTTTGGAATAAAATTTTCTTTCTTATATTGGATCACTGTCATACTATAAAGCTATGAAACATTACAAAATGTAAAACTAAGAAATCTCTTACTTGTTTCAAATAAAAAGTATTAGAAAATAGTAAAATATCATTCTGATATTGAATCATTAACATGCTATAATGCTATAATACGTTAGAAAATGTCAAACTAAGGAATATTTTACTTGTTTCAATTAAAAAAATGTTAGAAAATAGTAAAATATTCTCCATACAATAAAATATGATCTAAAACTCGCGATATTTTCCAGAAATTTTTAAAGGATATTTTTTTTTTTTGTGTGTGTGTCTAGAATTTCTTTTCGAAAAATAAATCGTTCTAATTTCTTTCGATTTTTTCGCATACTTCTTCCTTTCATTAATTTACCTCCAATTAGTAAGTTTATAGATATAAACTAACTAATAGCAAAAATTCAAAAACGTTCCTTCCACAACGCAAATTCAAAAACGATTGGTATATAAATAGAAGTTCTTTTTCATCAATCTAGTTCTTTCCCTCTCAAAAATAGATAAACGAGATTTGCTTGTATCTGTGCTCCACAAAACGTGTTTATGGCTTTTACGCTCGAAATTTCTTCTTCAGTATAGTCCAAAAATGGAAACTGGAATTTGCCTCTTTACGGAAACTATTACCAGTAAACATTTCGAATATGCATGCATCTCGCAATCATCCAAATGTAGCAAAAGGAATTTTTTATGTAAATATTTTAGTTTATATACCACAAGCTGAATGTTCAAAGCACTTGATGTTAGAGGAAATGGAGTTTAACTCCTCATTTAAGGAGGAATTTATAGTTGTTTTGGAGTTCATTAAAGTATTATTATTATTATTTTTGGTTTTGAATAAAAGCATCATAAATCTCTGATTTAATACAGTAACATTATAATAGACTAGCATATAGCCTGTCACATGACGGGATCAGTTAATTTGTAATTTTCCAGAATTGTAAAGTACCCTATGAGTCAGGTAAAAATATTATTTGTTTTTTAGCTGAGAATTATCTGATACAAGATCAATAATTTTTTTATCTGCATACTCTTCTAAAGTCTCCCGATACTGTGAATGCAGTTTAGAATCACGTTGAAAATTATTTAGAAAGATAATTCAAAGTTTTCTTAGCTACGTCGAAATTAACATTAAGTAATTCATGGAAGTAAAGGAATGAAACTATAATTTTCACGACTCCCTGGAGATATAGAATTTGTTGTTAATACCGGGGATAAAATTTTCATTGCAACAAAAAAAATAATCGATGATTAAATTTAAAATTATCACACATGTGCCTAATCTATTATTTAAGCTTATTTACGTAGGTATTGTAGGCAATCTCTTTTGTTTGAGCAATGTTTGCACAACTACCAAATGTGAGACACTATGTCAGAGGCAGGGAAAATTAATTTCTCGTTTGCGGAATAATTTAGAACTTTCTTGGAGTTCATAAAAGTATAATAATAATAATAATAATAATACTAATAATAATACTTTTTATGAACTCCAAGAAAATTGTTGTTGTTATTTTGGCATAAATACACCTGATTTAAGACGGTAATATTACAATAAGTTGTAACACTCTCGAAGAAATCAAAATTTTGTAGCGTTTTTATATCAAAGTAATTCCCCTGAAAAATATTTAAAAAGAGATTGCTCCATAAGAACTACTTTTAAGAATCATTCTTGAATTATCATCTTAAATATACTCCAAAAACAGAATTCAGAATGTTTCTCTTCCAAAACATTTCACATAACCATCTTTCCTAACCGTCTATATGTAGAAAAAGAAATCTAGTGAAAAAAATGGTTAAGCAATCTCTTTTGTATGTGCAATGTTTGCATAAACACCAGAAGTGACTTTGAGATACTATGTCAGAGGGAGGGAAAATTAATTCCTCGTTTTCGGAATGATTCATAGTTCTCTTGGAGTACATAAATTATTATTATTATTATTATTATTATTGTTATTTTGTCATGAATGCACTAGGATTAAGACCGTAATATTACAATAAGTAGTAACACCTTTTCAGAAGTCAAAATTTTATGACTTTTCATTTCAAATTCATTCACTCGGAAAAATATGTAAAAGAGATTGCTCTGCAAAAAATATTTTAAAGTTTTATTCTTGAAATCTCTTTTGAAACATACTCTAAAAACTAAATTCAGAATGTCTCCTTCCAAAATCATTTCGCTTTTCTCAACTATTCTAAATGTAGCAAAAGAAGCAAGTGAAAAGAAGTTTTGGAAATATGCAATACATTTTTCAATCTAGGGGCATTTAAATACAAAGAAACTAAAACTTACTTTTGATTACCTATTGTACTCTTACGGTTTTAAATCAGATGCATTTATGCCAAAATAATAAAAAAATAGTACTTTTATAAAATTCCAAGACGACTATGAATTTCTCCTTAAATAAGGAGTTAATTTTCCCTCTCTCTAACATAAATTATCTCAGAGACACATCGGTTATGCAAGCCTTGCACATAAAAAATGATTACATAACCAATTCTTTTCACTTGCTTCTTTTGCTACATTTAGAAAGTTGAGAAAAGCGAAATGTTTTGGAAGAGACACATTCTGAATTCCGTTTTCGGAGAATATTTAAGATGAGATTTCAAGAATTGTTCTTAAAAATATTTTTTGCAGAGCAATCTCGTTTACATATTTTTCCGAGTGAAAGAATTTGTCATAAAAAATCACAAAATTTTGATTTCTGAAAAAGTGTTACTACTTATTGTAACATTACGGCCTTATATCAGATGCATTTATACCAAAATAACAATAATAATAATAATAATAATACTTAATAATAATAATAATAATACTTTTATAAACTCCAAGAAAATAATTAATTATTCCGAAAACGAGGAGTTAATTTTCCCTGCCTCTGACACAGTGTCTCAAAGTCACATCTGGTGATTATGCAAACATTGCACATACAAAAGAGATTGCATACCCAAATTTTTTTCACTAGATTTCTTTTGCTACATATAGACGGTTATGAGAAATGTTTTGGAAGAGACACATTCTGAATTCCGTTTTCGGAGAATATTTAAGATGAGATTTCAAGAATTGTTCTTAAAAATAATTTTTACTGAGCAATCTCTTTTTAAATATTTTTCAGGGGAATTACTTTGATATAAAAACGCTACAAAATTTTGATTTCTTCGAGAGTGTTACAACTTATTGTAATATTACCGTCTTAAATCAGGTGTATTTATGCCAAAATAACAACAACAATTTTCTTGGAGTTCATAAAAAGTATTATTATTAGTATTATTATTATTATTATTATTATTGTTATTTAGGCATAAATGCATCTGATATAAAACCGTAATATTACATTAAGTAGTAACACCTTTTCAGAAATCAAAATTTTGTGATTTTTCATTTCAAATTCATTCCCTCGGAAAAATATGTAAACGAGATTGCTCTGCAAAAAGTTTTATTCTTGAAATCTCTTCTGAAACATACTCTAAACACTAAATTCAGAATGTCTCCTTCCAAAATCATTTCGCTTTTCTCAACTTTCTAAATGTACCAAAAGAAGCAAGTCAAAAGAATTCGTTATGTAATCTCTTTTGTATTGCGAAGCCTGCTTAACCAGATGTGTCTTTTAGAAACTTTATGTTAGAGGGAGTTAAAATTAACTCCTTAATTAAGAAAAAATTCATAGCTGTCTTGGAATTCAAAAAAAGTATTGTTGTTGTTATTTTTATTATTTTGACATAAATGCATCTGATTTAAGACCGTAAGAGTACAATAGGTAGTCAAAAGTAAGTTTTAGTTTTTTTTTGTACTTAAACGCCCCCTAGATTGAAAATGTACGGGATATCTGCAAAACTTTATTATTGATATGCACAATAATAAGAGGTCTTCAGTTAATACTTGTGCAATATATTTGCTATCCATAGAATGAGTTAATTAAATAGTAGATATAGCTTAAACAATTGTTAAAAAAACATTCCAAAATGAAAATCAAAGTTATACAAAATTAGGTTTAACCCCTTCTAGGTTCATTTTATTTCAGGAATATGGGCCAAAATGTCAATTTTTATGCTTATTTTTATACATGCATAGCTTTCTAAAACATAATAGCACTTTCGCATAAAAAAATTCCTAAAAATTAATGTAAAAAAATCAATTTAAATAAAGAGTAATTTACATGTATAATTGGCTTTCTGTAAGGCAAAAATCATTAGACTTTGGAGTCAATTCACACTAACTATAAATAAAAAGCTTAGAACACTTAGCTTTTACCTTGAATTAAATTTTATTTATATCCTATGCATTCATATAAATGATTATGAAATTATTAATCAAAATTTGGTCGTGTATGATACAATCGAAAACACGGTACTGCACAGAGTCCAACATCGCAATCTGGACAGTAGAACCTTGTTTCTCTTCTTACTTTCTGCCCTCTAATTTCTCTCTTTTAGTAGTAACTAATCTAGTAGACAGATAAGTAAACAAAAGCATTCGAAACCATAAAAGGCACATGTGAAACAATTCGGGAAAGACTGATTGCACAGTGTAAAATTTCACTGTGCCCCAGCTACACTCGGGATGAGCCAGGATGGTACATTTTGCCTGCCCGTGTTCAACTCGGGAAAAACTGGAAAGGGGTTAAATAAAATTATAAAAAAATTGTAAAAAAATCCTCAACATATTGGATGAATAATATGTTATAGAACATAGTATATACTTCCTAATTTACAAATTATTTAAACGATAATCTTTCTGTGGTGAAAATTAATTTCAGGAGAATAGATTTTAAAACTTTTAAATGTTGAACGCCTTGAGACTTTTTATTACCTTTGCTAATAATTATACATAGTAGATGTGTATCGAAAAAACACAAATTAAAAAATGTTTTTCACTTGAGTAGTTACCCTTTATCAGAAATATAAATTTTGTAACATTTCCATTTCAAGTTCTTCCATTTGGAAAATTAGTAAAACGAGATACATGAGTAGTAACCCTTTTTCAGAAATCTAAATTTTGTAACATTTCCATTTCAAGTTCTTCCATTTGGAAAATTAGTAAAACGAGATACATGAGTAGTAACCCTTTTTTCAGAAATCTAAATTTTGTAACATTTCCATTTCAAGTTCTTCCATTTGGAAAATTCGTAAAACGAGATACATGAGTAGTAACCCGTTTTCAGAAATCTAAATTTTGTAACATATCCATTTCAAGTTCCTCCATTTGGAAAATTAGTAAAACGAGATACATGAGTAGTTACCCTTTATCAGAAATATAAATTTTGTAACATTTCCATTTCAAGTTCTTCCATTTGGAAAATTAGTAAAACGAGATTGCTTT
>CM063497.1:106977245-107014745 GCA_032207245.1 Pardosa pseudoannulata | reverse complement strand
TTTTGTTACATCCTCTGAACTTATATGCATGTGTAACAAAGAGTTACAATAGTACGCCGTCGTTGCAACTAAGGAGAGACTAACTGAAGAGCGAAAGTTATTCCAGAAACTTTCAACCTCGACCTGGTTGGACGGGTGGATTATAATTAATCGTGGCCAAAGGAAAGCCGTAATATTGCTACCCATTCCTCTCTGGACCTTCAGGATTGTACCTATTAATTTGTTCACTTTTTTTGTTACATCTTTTAAACTTATATGATTATGTAATAAAGAGTTACATTAGAACACCGTCGTTGCCAGTACGGAGAGACTCTTGAAGAGCGAAAGTGATTCCCAAGACTTTCACCTTCAACGCGTTTGGACGGTTGGGTTATAATAAATAATTGTGGGCAAAGAAAATCCTTAGTATTGTTACTCATTCTTCGCTGGGCCTTCAAGATTGTGCGTATTAATTTGTTCAATTTTTTGTTACATCTTTTAAACTTAATTGAATGTGTAAGAAAGAGTTACATTACAACACCGGGTACAAGGAGACTAACCGAAGAGCGAAAGTGATTCCCGAGACTTACACCTTTGACCCGGTTGGGCGGGTGGGTTATAATAAATGATCTTGGACAAAGAAAATCCGTAGTATTGCTACCCATTCTCTCTGGGCCTTCAAGATTGTGCCTATGAATTTGTTCAATTTTTTGTTACATCCTCTGAACTTATATGCATGTGTAAGAAAGAGTAACATTACAACACCGTCGTTGCCAGTACGGAGAGACTAACTGAAGAGCGAAAGTTATTCCAGAAACTTTCAGCCTCGACCCAGTTGGACGGCTGGGTAATAATAAACGATAGTGACGTAAAGAAAGCCGTAGTATTGCTACCCATTCCTCTCTGGGCCTTCAGGATTGTGCCTATTAACCTGTTCAATTTTTTTTATTACATCTTTTAAACTTATATGAATGTGTAAGAATGAGTTACATTACAACTCCGCCGATACCAGTACGGAAAGACTAACAGAAGAGATAAAAGGATTCTAGAGACTTTCACCTTCGACCCGGCTGGATGGGTAGATTTTATTAAATAATCGTAGATAAAGAAAAGCCGTAGTATTGCCACCCATTCCTCTCTGGGTCTTCAGGATTGTACCTATTAATCTGTTCAAATTTTTTTTTTACATATTTTAAACTTATATGAATGTGTAACAAAGAGTTACATTACAACACCGTCGTTGTCATCACGGAGAGACTAACTGAAGAGCAAAAGTAATTCCCGAGACTTTCCCCTTCGGCCCGGTTGGACAAGTGGGTTATAAAACAATCGTGGCCAAAGAAAATCCGTAGTATTGCTACCCATTCCTCTCTGGGAATTCAGGATTGTGGCTATTAACCTGTTCAATTTTTTTTGTTACATCCTCTGAACTTATATGATTGTGTAACAAAGAGTAACATTACAACACCATACTTGCCAGTACAGGAGAGACTAACTGTAGAGCGAAAGTGATTCCAGAAAATTTCACCTTCTATACAGTTGAGCGGGTGGGTTTTCTAGCACATTTTCTTCCATGGAAGGCAGTTAAAGTTGCCTTTATTTTGTCCCCCTCATAATTAGCAGGCGAACACGACCGATGAATGTGGAAAATCATCTGTAACTGAAGCTGCCTTTCACCATATTTTGTGGTTCCATTCTCATCATATTACTTGACCTCCTATACCTGGTAGTTCAACAGTCACGTTGAATTTGCAAATTCACCCCTAATCATGTTTCAATTTAAAGGAAGTGTTTAAAATAAAGTAGTGACAAATGGTAAGTCTTCTCTCATCTATATCTTGAATCTAATTTTCTTGTGTTTCTCAACAGACCTGGTTCTTAACTTCAAATGTTGTGTAATTGAGTTTTATTTTCCCTTTTCAACCTCTCCGATAACATGGCATAAGAGAATGGAAGATAAAATTCATCACTTAGCTTCCTTAACTTTTCTGCATTTCTTCCCATTCTTTGAAGTTTATCAACATTTGGAAAATATAGCCTACATCTTTGATACGCATATTTAATTTGCGGACATTAAGAATTGATAAAAGTTTCAAGATTTTAACTTATTATGAAGGGATTAAATCTCATAGTGAAATTATAGGTTCAGTCATGGCTAAAATGATATAATTATGATGTTTGATGGGATAAAATTTGTGGGATTTCAATGTCTCTTTGGTAAATAAAAAGGTAATAAAGTGAACTGTTACACAAATACTAAAACATTAATTCAGTATCATTCAATAAAATTAATAACATCAGAAATTTCTACAATATTAATTATTCAACGATAAGTAAATCTATATTCAGCCGTCTATATATTAATCAAACAATGAGTAAATCTTAAATACTACCATTTGGCAGTGATTAGTATACGCAGCCATTGTTAGTATACGTTAAATTGAAAGGTTTATTTGTTTAGAGGGCATATTACGATCTAAAAACTATGTGAACATATAGTTGCAATAGTCCATAGTGATATTATAGGTGCAGCCAAATATAAAATGATATAATTTTTGTTTCACCAACTGCAAAGAGTCAGTAGAACATCATTTAGTCACCCGTTTAATATTGTCATATGGCCATTCTTTAAAAAATTCGTTATAGTGTTATATAGTGTTTAATTGGCTTTTATAGTTAGTTAATAGTTAACTGATTTCTATAGATATAATAGTGATATAGTTAAATAGTGAACAGCATCCCAAATGGGATCTCTAAGTTCCGGCAAACTTTTAAGAAAATGTTGTATGTCCACGAGATCTTTTATTTGGAGCGCTGCGGTGTTTTACTAAACGTGATTTTAAGAGACCGTGATTTACTGCTTAAAGCCAAGTACGAACGGATACAGTCATCCATACTTTTAGCGGGAATCGAACCCTCAAACTTCTGTACCGAAGAGCCCCTCCCTACCAATTCGGCGCTAGGTCGGCAACCACAAGCTCTTTATGGTATCCACAAACGAAGAAACCGTAAGTGGTTATGTAGGATGACCTAGGAGAGTATATGTATAGAACTCTGCTAAAATAATTTGTTGTCTTGAAATTTTGCTTTAACAGAGGCTTCCAATGTCTTCGAACTGGTTGTACCACCTTCTAATATTCTGAGATTTAGGTGCGTTTTTATTTTTGTAAGGTAATTTCTACAAAATTGACACTGAATTGTCATTACTGACTTGTTTCATGCAAATGAGTTCACACAAATACCTTTCTCCTAATTAGATGCCATTTCCACTCTTCTCAAAATTTCTAAAAACTGAATTATCATTACTGACTTGCTTCAGGCAAATGATTGCACACAAATACCTTTCTAATAAATAGATGTCATTTCCACTCTTTTCAAAATTTCCAAAACAATTTAATGACAATAGTGTTGCCAGCTATGACAAATTAAAGTTTTAATAGGTTTTCTTTACTATGACATATTATATATAATTTTTAGTTCGTAATAATGGAAAATAATTAATTTGTAATCGAATGACTCTACTCTGAGAAACTTGTATCATCTATTAGTCACAATGTTTATAAAATTTCATCAATTAAAATTAATAATTTTCTCTAAGGCATTTTTCAGTTAAGAACAGATAAATAATTTTACAAAATGAAAGAAAAATGATTATATAACGTGTTTAAAAGGCAATGCTGTATGTTTTATTTTATAAATCCTCACAATATTTAAAATAATTATTTTTATTCATAAGAGAAAAAGGAGAAATCCTAACGATATACCACTTTTCCTACAAATTTCATGCTTCAGTGAAACGAATCTTTTACTTTATTTCAAAAAGCAGAAAAAAGATGATATATTGCAGTAAATGATGTTTTATCGGTCAAGAACAAATAAATGTCTTTTAAAAAGTAAAGAAATGGTATTATTTATGTAAACTCTTTAGCATTGCAAAGTTACATGTTAGATTATATAAAAAAGTCTTACCAATATTTCGGAGAAATGTATCTTGCACCCTTGAGAATTAATATTAATATCAATATTCTATAAACAGCATTATACTAAGAAAATATATAAAATATTTTAAAAACATGTCAAGCCTAACTTAACATTGATGAATTATGCAAACTTTTAAAATTTATGTTCGAAACAGAAGCCGTATATAGGCACACGGCCAAACCATATAGGAATCTTAATTTATTTCAATTACTGTCATGAAAACATTCTGTTATTTTATACAATCTTCTCATACTTATTACAAAAATTTGTAGAGAATTAATTTTGCAAGAACATGTCACTCAACAAAATAAATAGCCATCGTAAGTAACAGTAAAAACAATAATTCATTCTTGACAAATTGAGATCATGTTAATTAATTGTACAAGAACAACATAACTGGTGATAAACATCAGTGTTTAAACGTTTTAATACTATTAAATTTATCATAAATAGTATTAATTTTTAAATTTACAAATTGTGTTTTAAGGGGTAACTTTTAGATGTTTTTTATTTAGGATTATTTTATAAATTATTTTGTATAGCCTAAAATGATATTATTACATAATTAGGTTTAAGGATTAAGAAAAGTTTTTCTTTTTTTTGGGGGGGGGTGCGTTGTTAATTTTGTTCATTCATCATCCAGAACGCTTTAAGCTGAGTACAAATCATACAAATGAGTTAAAAGTGCTATTTACAATTTGATTAATTAAAATGTTAAATACTTACTTTTACTAACTCTAGGCTATCGACTTACATATGCTCTAATATAAGAGTATATAAGTCGATTACTAAAAGTATATATAAGTACTTATGAGTATATAAGAACTTATAACTAAAAGTATAGATACTCATGACATATAAATATTAGCTCATATAAGTATTAGTTTAATTATTACATATAAGTATAATATAAGAATTATATAAGAATAATATAAGTATTATATATAAATATGTATATATGTAACGATAGGGAACAAACCAGGACTCGAATTTAAACTTGAAACCTCTTTTAAGTTGCCCCTATTATTTTACTCAGCCCGGGCAAACTGGGCTGTCAAGAGTCCCGCTAAACGTCTGTTCGAAAGAAACACATCAGTCGTGGTGGTTGAATGTAATCTTCATCCTCTCAAAATCGGACAAAATCCAGAGGCATCTGAACAGGACGGTGTCAGAACGCTCTCTCTCTCTAATGCCAACCTTTTGCGAGAGAAGACAAATTACCATCTGGGGTTTTAGTGTCGTGGGAAAATTCTGAGGCAACAGTTAATTGCTTAGAAAGAGTAACCTTTGATTAGAGACATCTGCCAAAGTGGGGCTTTCCAGATGACTATTATTCCTGATCGTTACAGATTTTACTGGGAGAATTATTGCTTATTCATTAAAATGACAGCAATATCATTTTTTGTTTTGAGAATCACACACACACACACACATATATATATGTGTATATATATAATATATATAATATATATATATAATAAATATATATATATGTGTATATATATAATATATATATGTGTGTGTGTGTAATATAGAAAAACAGATAGAGGAATAAGAAAGAATTTCGGAGTTATGCTGGAGGAATGAAAACATACTTGTTTAAATAGGATGGCTGGGAAATATGAATAATATAAAGAGGAGAAATTAAAATTTAGAATAATGAATAGGAAAAGGGATAATTTTGAATAGGCTTTAGGGCTTAGATATTGATATTATTTCACACACACTTATATATATATATATATATATATATATATATATATATATATATATATATATATATATAACTCTAATATTTCTTTAAAACCTCCTCTTACCCATTCTAATTCATTTAAATCTTTTTTCCAGCCTCTAAATAGTTTAATCAACGGAGTATTTTCCACTTAACATTCTTCATAAAACTGTCTATCCTAAAAATAAAAACTTTCTGTCTATTTAGTCCGTTTTCCAGCTATTGGCGGAAAATGGTTTCGCGTTTACTGATAGGACATTTAATTCGCTTATTAAGTTGTTTTTTGCTACGGAAAATTTATTTTTGTCATCGCTCTTGAGTGCACCTCTGTCCGATCAGAGTGATCTCTGTGGCTTTTCTTTGTCTGTTGTCGAGTAGAATGAATGTGCGTTGTATCTGCTGTGGAATAAAGTTTAAAATGCCGTTCTATTCAATGTCGGCACGACTGCATTCTTATTACTGCTAGCTGTTGAGCTTTCTCCTTGTCAAGGATTTTTATAAAAATTTATTACACACACACACACATATATATATGTATATATATAGATGTATATATATGTTTATATATATATATATATATATATATATATATATTAAATAAGTATTATTTAGCATGAATATAAATATTAGTAATTCTTAATATGTTGTTGATGTTTTATGCTACTTGGTCAAACCAAGAAGGATTTAATCATACGCTACTCGTATTAAGGCAAATGTGTACGTCTTTTGTTTTAATGAACACCTCAAGGACGAAAGTTCGTAACTAAGAGGTTGAGGTTTCGGAACCCGATCCGACCTAAAATCCGCCATGTATATTAAGGTGACTGGAACACGTAAATTATGTTTGTGGTCACAATGTCCTCCAAATTTTCAATGAAAACCTCTGGGGGTGGCAGGTCAAGTTTGTGGGTCTTCTGCTTAGTCACTACTTCAAACTGAGAAAAACCTACTTAAGCGAAGTCGTTTTTTCACCATAATGGTGCTCATTAAAACGAAAGGCCCCTTTTCCTTAATACGAGAGCATGCAGGCTCAATCTTGTTTGATTTGTCCATGTGGCATGAGGCATGAAGAGCATGAGTGGTACAACAACAGGATGAAAGTACGACTCATGCTAAAGAGGGTCTTCGTCGTTTTCAAGTAGGTACCAAGCAGAAGACTTGATCTGCCACACCCAGAGGCACATTTGTAATAAGTATAAATAACCTGAAAAAAAAGTATAAGTATAATATAATTATATGCGTCGTATAAATATATAAAATTCTTCTCTTACTTAATATATTGTTGTTGTCTTATACCACTAGGTAAAACCAAGCACGAATGAGCCATATGCTACACGTAATAAGGCCAAGGCGTGCGCCTTTCGTTTTAACGAGCATCTCAAGGGTGAAAGTCCGCATTTTGCTCTAATGTTTCCCTTAATTTAGAAGGACGGATCAAGCAGAAAACCCATAGGCTTGGCCTGCCACCCCCAGAGGTATTGATTGAGAACTTGGAAGACATTGTGACCACGAACATATTTTATATGTCCCAGTCACATCTAACAATTTTAGTATGCATAAATACTCTGGGAAAATAAGTATAAGTGTAATACTTAAATATAAGTATAAGTATAATACTACATGCATCGAATAAATATAAGTATACAAAAGCATATATAGACTTCTATTACTTACAGCAGTGGTGCGCAAACTAGGGGTCGCGTCCCCTGTGGGGGTCGACAGAAGTTTTTTTGGGGTCGCCAAATTTTTATGAAATGCATTATCCCTGCATGCTGCATACCATACAGTGTACATATAAAGAGTGAAGCGCCGTCACTGAAAAGTTAAAGAAAAATTTTTCGAGAAGATTCGAGGATTTTCCTGAAAACGATCATGGTTGGATTCGTGATCCATTTTCCTCTGACGTATACAGTTCAACTCTTCAAATTTGTGAAAAAGAGCAATTGATAGATCTAATTAGTGATTATACTCTTCGAAATCAATTTAAGACTCAGCCTTGCCAAAAAGTTTGGCTATCCGTGGAAAAACAATATCCCGTTTTATGCAAGAATGCCATCAGAGTGTTAATACAATTTGCATCAACGTATTTATGTGAAACTGGATTTAGCAAACTAGTTTCAATAAAAACTAAATACCGCTCGCGTTTAAACCCTGAAGATGATATGCGAATTGCAATTAGCAACATACATCCAAACATCGATGAGATAATTAGAAACTTGCAGCCACATACATCTCATTAAAGGGCAATTTACTGATTTTTGTGTTATACAAAAAGTATTTTCTTAAAATTATAAATAAAATTAATATGAGTCAAATATGATGATGTTTCTAGTCGATGAAACGAAAGTAATGCACGAAATATACATCGTATTTGTGAACATTTATCTCTAGGGGTCGCCAAATATTTTCTCTCTACAAAAGGAATCGCAGTCGATAAAAGTTTGCACATCACTGACTTACAGTATAGGGTAATTTATACTTACTCTAGGGTACAGAGTTAACAGATTTAAAAATTTTGTTTAAAAATTTGACAAATTTAAAAAACCTCTATTCTTATTCAATTTATAATATTTTACCATCATATTTTTGTTATATTCATGAAGCATTTTTATAACTAGTAGGGGTTCAATTCTGAATTAAATGACTGAGGGAAATAAAAAACGCATTTTTGTGTGGTGTTTTGGCCATACAAAATCTCCTTTATATTTTCCTCTATAAAAAGTAAGTTTAAATTTACTTTTAAATCCATCTCTAGTTCTCTTAAAGAGATATTTTGAAATATGTATTAAAAAACTCCTTTATTCATATTCCTTTTAGTTTCAGCTTATTTAATAGAGCTATCTATATATACAACACAAACTGGAATAACCAATTTAAAGATTTCAAGTTGAAATAATAGCAAAAATGTTAAATATTTTTTCATTTTATTGCAATTGATACCTTATAAGCTTTTTCTTTAAAAACAACCATTTTTTTTTTACAAATTTGCCTGCTCATAGTTTTTTGTTTGTTGATATTTTTATAAAGTTTATTAAAGCAGAATTCACGAGAAAAAATGGTGTAGAATTATTATTCTAGCATTATTGTTGTCTTATTACATTGCTTCTTTCAGCCGCAATAACATTTCACCGGTTCTTTATTGGATCTATATGGTGGCAGACACAATTTACTGTCTTCATATGGAATGCTCCAGAACTTTATAACAGATTAAAAGGCAAATTGACGAAAATAAAAGAGTCCTATTAATTGAATAGCTGAAGGAATTTTATTTATTTTCTATTACTTGCTGACTTTGTCAGAAAAATACCCGTTCTCGACATGACACAAAGATAGGGAAAAAGCAAAATGGCTAAAAAAAATACTCGTTTTTTAAATGATGCGGGTGATCTCTCCCCCAATTTCGGCCAAAATGATGTCCACTCAAAACCGGTGGAAAAATCCCGCCAGCGGGAACCCAAGACGATCGCCAAAACGTAGCGTGAGTAGGAAGAACAGCCTAGGAATCTTATGGTGCCAAGCAACGCTCAAGCTGGACAAATGGTGAAAGATGGGGAGAGCAAAAAGGAATTTTATTTATTTTCTATTACTTGCTGATTTTGTCAGAAAAATACCCGTGCTCGACATGACACAAAGATAGGGAAAAAGCAAAATGGCTGAAAAAAAATACTCGTTTTTTTAAATGATGCTGGTGATCTCTCCCCCAATTTCGTCCAAAATGATGCCCACTCAAAACCGGTGGAAAAAATTCCGCCAGCGGGAACCCAAGACGATCGCCAAAGCGTAAGCAGGAAGAAAAGACTAGCAATTTTATGGCGCCAACCAACGCTCAAGCTGGCAAATGGTGAAAGACGGTGAGAGCGAAAAGGAATTTTTAGTATTTTCTATTACTTGCTGACTTTGTCAGAAAAATACCCGTGCTCGACATGACACAAAGATAAGGAAAAGCAAAATGGCTAAAAAAAACTCGTTTTTTTTAAATGATGATGGTGATTTCTCCCCTAATTTCGGCCAAAATGATGCCCACTCAAACCGGTGGAAAAAAATTCCTCCATCGGGAACCAAGAACGATCGCCAAAACGTAGCGTGAGTAGGAAAAAGAGCCTAGAAATCTTATGGTGCCAAGCAACGCTCAAGCTGGACAAATGGTGAAAGATGGGGAGAGCAAAAAGGAATTTTATTTATTTTCTATTACTTGCTGATTTTGTCAGAAAAATACCCGTGCTCGACATGACACAAAGATAGGGAAAAAGCAAAATGGCTGAAAAAAAATACTCGTTTTTTTAAATGATGCTGGTGATCTCTCCCCCAATTTCGTCCAAATGATGGCCACTCAAAACCGGTGGAAAAATCCCGCCAACGGAAACCCAAGACGATCGCCAAAACGTAGCGTGAGTAGGAGGAAAAGCTTAAGAATTTTATGGCGCAAGCAAAGCTCAAACTGGACAAATGGTGGAAGACGGGGAGAGCAAAAAGGAATTTTATTTATTTTCTATTACTTGCTGATTTTGTCAGAAAAATACCCGTGCTCGACATGACACAAAGATAGGGAAAAAGCAAAATGGCTGAAAAAAAATACTCGTTTTTTTAAATGATGCTGGTGATCTCTCCCCCAATTTCGTAAATGATGCCCACTTCAAAACCGGTGGAAAAAAATTCCGCCAGCGGGAACCCAAGACGATCGCCAAAACGTAGCGTGAGTAAAGAACAGCCTAGAAATCTTATGGTGCCAAGCAACGCTCAAGCTGGACAAATGGTGAAAGATGGGGAGAGCAAAGGAATTTTATGTATTTTCTATTACTTTCTGACTTTGTCAGAAAAATAGTTCTCGACATGACACAAAGATAGGGAAAAAGCAAAATGGCTGAAAAAAAAATACTCGTTTTTTTAAATGATGCTTGATCTCTCCCCAATTTCGTCCAAAATGATGCCACACTCAAAAGTGGAAAAAATTCGCCAGCGGGAACCCAAGAAGATCGCCAAAACGTAGCGTGAGTAGGAAGACCAGCCTTGGAATCTTATGGCGCCAAGCAACGCTCAAGCTGGACAAATGGTGAAAGATTACAAAAATTAATTTTATTTATTTTCTATTACTTGCTGATTTTGTCAGAAAAATATTCTCGACATGACACAAAGATAGGGAAAAAGCAAAATGGCAAAATACTCGTTTTTTTTAAATGATGCAGGTGATCTCTCAATTACGGCCAGAATGATGGCCCAAAACATGGAAAAAATTCCGCCAGCAAACCAAGACGATCGCCAAAATAGCGTGAGTAGGAGGAACAGTAGAATCTTATGGCGCTAAGCAACTCAAGCTGGACAAAATAAGAAAAGCAATAAGGCAACCCACATGGTCAAAGATTCAAGGTGACTTAACATGGACAGTAATTCCATAATATAATCATAATTCTGCATTTTTTTACATAGAATGTGGTTATAACAATAATATTAATAATTTAACTATATAATAAAAAAAATATGCGTTTACATCATTGTCATACTTATTTAAAATCCTTGTTTAATTATTATTTTTATTACATTATAAATAAGGATATTTTATATTATTAAGTTAAATTCAAAGCATTTTAATACATCATAATATTTTCCACGTTCAAAGAGCATTACGATCACATACTGTTGTTTTAAATACATTCAGCAGCATAAGCAATTCTTTCCATAATTAATTTCTTTTTTCAGAATTCCTGAGTAGTTTTCTTCTGTTAGAATAATCGGGGTAGTTAATTTAAAAAAAAAGATTTAAACTGACAAAGTCATGATGTCTTATAAGTATGCATTTTTATTTATTATATCACTTAAAATTTTGTCACAAAATACTAGATTTGCCAAAGAATATTCTAAAAAAAAAATTAAAACTGATCATCTTTAAAATGAGGCTATTGAATCTTTTTAAATAAGGGAAATATATACTGAAATAAATAAACCTTCTAGTAATAGAAGAACAAATATAAATTTTCTAACACTTGCTAAAATAAATAAAAAAAGAAAAGTCCTGTAATAACCTTATTTCCAATTCAATAACCTGTCATCATTTTGGGTAGTAACATTTCAGTTGAGATATTTGTAAACAATATGCACTTCACTTCAGATACTATCTTTTTCTGTCTAACTGAATTGACATCAAATCTAAAAAAATATGGCTTAGTTTCTAATTTAGGAGAAGTGCATCCACCTGATGGAAAAGTTTATTCAATCAGAGCAAAATATAAGCTTATATTGTCAATTTCATTTTGTTTATTTATATTTTCCATTCAAGAATAGTATGCCTATAATATGCTATTTTTGAAGATAATTTGAAGCTATGTAAAGTAAAATTAAGTATAATTAAAATGTTAAATACATACTTTTAATACTCAAGGTATAAACTTGCATATGCCCTAGTATAAGAGTATATATAAGTAGATAAGTAAAAAGTAAATATATACTTATAAATATAAAAACTTATAAGTAAAAGTATAAATACTTATGAATAAAATATAAGTATAAATATAGGTATTAGTTTAAAATAAGTATAAGTTTATACATGTAAGTATGTCTTATGTAAGTATTATATATAAGTATATATATATATATATATATATATATTATATATATATATATATATATATATATATATATATATATATATATATATATATATATATATATATATATATATATATATATGTGTGTGTGTGTGTGTGTGTGTGTGTGTGTGTGTGTGTGTGTGTGTGTGTGTGTGTGTGTGTGTGTGTGTGTGTGTGTGTGTGTGTGTGTGTCAAGTCTAAAAAATGGGTAGTTGGAAATTACGTTAGTTAAAAGCGATTTTAAAAAGGGGACTCTTTTATAATAATAAAATAATGTAAAAGATCACGCTTGCTTACGTTTTGGAGTAATCCGATGAAGCGGAAAGATATTTTAAGGATATGATGATTAAGATAAACCGATATGAGTTAGTTAGCACGTGGACATGGTGCTATCACCTTTCCAAGCTTAGCTCCACCACGAACAAATGAAAATGGCGCAAGTTTTACTTTTCAATGAAACGATGATTTAATAAACTTTTTATTATCAAAAGAGACTGTTTTTCATTTTAACACTGGATTGTCATACATATATATCAAATAAGTGTTATTTCAGCATAAATATGAAATAATAATAAAGAGGTTACAATTTTATGTCCATTTGATATCTTGAAAGAATTTTTACTAATTACAACAATTTTGTTTACAAATTTCCTCATACGTTCTGATTATTAACATTTTTATAAAATTTATTAAAGCAGAATTCTTGACACAATGTTGGTAAAATGCAAAGCTCATCAAAAATATATATTTACATCATTGTCATACTTAAAGTCCGTCTTTAATTAATTTTATTATATTATAAATAATGATATTTAATATTGTTAAGTCAAACTCGAAGCATTTTAAAACATCAAAATATTTTCCACGTTCATAGAGCATTATGATCGCAAACTGTTGTTTAACTGCATAAGCAATTATTTCCATAATTATTTTTCTTCTGTCAGAATTACTAAGTAATTTTATTATATAAGTCTAAGATCAAAGTTAGTTTAGGCATTCTAAGCAAACAATTTACTGACAAAGTCATAAAATGCTTTATATCTATCTATATATATATATATATATATATATATATAATATATTTTTATAAATTTAATTATCTATATATAATATAAATTTATCTATATCTATCTATATATATATTATCTCTCTCTCTCTCTCTCTCTCTCTCTCTCTATATATATATATATATATATATTATTATATATAATATATATTTATATATATATATATATATTTATATATATGTGTGTGTGTGTGTGTGTGTGTGTGTGTGCGTGTGTGTGTGTGTCTGTGTGTGGAGAAATATCCTCCCTTTTATTCAATAACTGACTATTATGATTTAGAATGATGGATGATCACTTGGCATAAATTTCCATGGTGAAAATAATCCTTATAGTGATGGATGCAAGAAGATTTACATTCACAAACATTATTAACACAATACATGCCATTTTTTAACCAACTGAAATCTCTGGAATTTTTTAATTACCTCTCGTACAGCTCGCTCATGCGCAAAATAAATCTGCGCGTACTAGCGGAGGGATATTGCCGTTGCCATATATATATATATATATATATATATATATATATATATATATATATGCATTTTTATTTATTATTTATTAAAATTTTGTTAATGTACTAGATTTGCCAAAGAATTCTAAGGGAAAAATTAAATATTGATAGTTTTTAAAATAAGGCTATTGGATCTCCTTAAATTAGAAAATATATACTGAAATAAATAAACCTTCTAGTAATAGAAGAACAAATATAAATTTTCTAACACTTGCTAAAATAAATAAAAAAAGAAAAGTCCTGTAATAACCTTATTTCCAATTCAATAACCTGTCATCATTTTGGGTAGTAACATTTCAGTTGAGATATTTGTAAACAATATGCACTTCACTTCAGATACTATCTTTTTCTGTCTAGCTGAATTGACATCGAATCTCAAAAAATAAAGTTTAGTTTCTAATTTAGGAGAAGTAAACATCTACTTTATGGAAAAATTATATTCTACCGCAACAAAGAATAAGCTCAATATTTTCAATTTTTTTTCTTACTTTAGATTTTTCATTCAAGAATAATATGCCTATAATATTTTTACATAAATACTTAACTGGAATAATTTTAAGATAATTTTAAGATATGAAAATAAGTTTATAATTAAAATAATTAATAAAAACTATAACTTATATTTAAATAATAAAAAATTTAACACGTATATAAGTAATACATATAAAGTATATTAAAATGAAGATATAAAAGTAAAATATGAATATAACTAAAAAAGTAGAAAATTTATAAATAACAATAACTTCTTTATAATTAATTTAATTTTATTAAATTTATCAATTTTTTTACGATATCCAATAGGGAAAAATTTATTTATGTGAATTATTATAAATGATCATAAGAATTGTGCCGTGTTATATTATATATTATTTTAAAAAATACAGGTATTAGAAAACTAAATAAAGAAAATATAATATAAAAAATAATATTAAAATAAAAAAAGTACATATATATAAATATATTAATATATAAATATAATATATATATAAATTATATAATATAATAAATAAAAAATATAACATATATACATATATATAATATATATATATAATATATATAATATAATAACATATATAAAATATATGCATAATATACACAAATATATAAATATAAAAATATTAAATAAAAAATTTAAAATAAAAAATATTTAAAAAGAGGACAATAAAAAATCTGAAAATTACTAAAAAAAAATTTTACAAAATTTTGTCTCATCTGTGTTTTTGATTAATGAAATTTTTCTAAAATTTATTAAAGCAGAATTCTTGAGAAAATGCAAAACCATGTAAAATGCAAAACCTATCAAAAATATATATTTACATCATATTGTCAGACTTACTATATTTATTTTTAATTAATAAATAATGATATTAACATTGTTAATGATCAAATTCGTAAACATTTTAAAACATAAAAAATATTTTCCACGTTCGTAGGCATTCGATCGCGGACTATTGTTTAACAGCATAAGCAATTCTTTCCATAATAGTTCTTCTTTCAGAATCACTAAATATTTTATTCTAAGTCTAATATCGAGGTAGTTAATTTAGGCATTCTAAGTAAACAATTTAAAATGACAGTCATAAAATTGCTTTATATATAAATATATATATATAAATAGATATATATTATATATATATATATAATATATATATTTGTATATATATTATAATTATTTATATATATATATATATATATTATATATATATACATATATATATATATATATATATATATATATATATATATATATATATATATATATATATATATATACATATATATATATATATAATTTATTATACTCTTAAAATGTTATCCTAACATAATAGATTTGTCAAAGAATATACTAAACAAATAACTAAAGAACAAATATAAATTTTCTAACACTTGTTAAAATAAATAAAAAAAGGGAAAGTCCTGTAATAACCTAATTTCGAATTCAATAGACTGTCACCATTTTTGGATATAACATTTCAGTTGTGATATTTATAATCAATATGCCCTTCACTTCAGATACTGTTTTTTTCTGTCTAGCTGAATTGACATCGAACCTCAAAAAATAAGCCTTAGTTTCTAATTTAGGGGAAGTAAACATCTACCTCATGGAAAAGATTTATTCTATTTTAACAAAAAATAAGCTCAATATTTTCAATATCTTTTTGTTTACTTCAGATTTTCTATTCAAGAATAATATGGCTATGAGACATACTAACATAAACTCCACTGGAACGGAAATTTTTGAAAAAAGTTTGAAGCTATGAAATATATAATTAACTATAAATAATTTTTCATAGTAATAAATGGAAATTACTTTTAAAACTGCTATTTTGAAGTGTATATATATAATCAATAAATATAAATACTAAACTGCAAAAGATATAGTTGAAATTTTCTTTCTTCCCTTTTTACTTTACATTATCTAGTCATTATTACTTTATACTATCATTACTTTATACTATATTTTTAGTCCTTTTATTTTCAGTTATACATAGAGTCATGAAAATAGCATGAAGTAAGGTGGAATAATGTGGTGAGGTTATTTAGATAATTAAAATAATTGATAATTAATATAATTGATATAATTAATATCATTGATTAATTAATATAATTGCTATATATAAAAAGAAAAGTGAATTGCTTGGTATATCTAAATCTGACCACATCACATCTTTTGTAAAAGTGGAGAGAAAACTTAAAAATTAATTCAACGGATTTTTGTCTTGTGCGGAATTCTCGGGTGGGGTTCTGATCCCAATCCCAGATTAGAATCACGTCTCCCTACATGACACTAAATAAGAATGTACCTTCGTGGAGTTATTTATGAGTCCCCAAGGGACAATTTGAAAGGATGAATGAATTTGACGAGCCCAATTTGAAGGGGCAAAGTTTTCTCATGTTTACGGTTTTAAGGTGGGGTAAAGGAGACCAATAGATTTATACAACTCTCCCGATTGGACGAAAAGAGGTATGAAAGGAAAGAGATGAAAATAATTTAAAATATGGAAAAGTCAAGAAAGAGGGGGTGTTCGGCAGTCGAGGAGAAAAGTTCAACTGTCAGAGTTTGGAGTTCGAGAGTTTGACGGCAAGTGTTTGGGACTCGAGGACAGAGTACGGCGATCAAAGGAGATTTGGGTCCAAGAAAGACTTCTACATCGCACACCGACCAAACGTATTCCAGCGCATGCACTTTCCAGAATCATCCCAATATATTTAGAAGGCCCATACCAGCGATGAGACTGGAGTCCACATTATCATCTCATTAATCGAAATAACACGAAAGGTATCTACAAGAGCTCCCGAGAGTACAGCCTTGGAACACTAAATAGATCCACAAAGGTACTCATTATTATATATATATATATATATATATATATATATATATATATATTTGAGATTAGGTCATCTCTCTTTTACCTAAATGTTAGGATATTATTAATGTTAAATTTTGAATAATGTGGCACCTAGTAAAAGGTTTGGAAAAGCAAATTTTATGAAGCTTAAATCAGATTGTTTGTTTATAAATATGTATATAGAATAATAATAAATTTGATTAATTTTATTTTAAACTATAAACCTTGTATGTGTTTGTTTTAAGAGTGTAATTTTTGACTTTAATAACTCTTAATTTAGCTTATTAGTTTATTTTTTATTTTAATTCTGTAGTCTCTCAGAACCTGCGGTTGAATTTTAACTAAAATAACCTACACAACGCAACGCAAGTAATATTTAGTCTTTGTGACTAACAAAATAAATAACCACTATAAACTTAAATTTTAACTTAAATAGTATACACAATGCAACCCAAATAATATTTAGTCTTTGTGACTAACAAAATAAATAACCACTATAAACTTGATCATAGGTAAATACCTAAAATTAAAACGAGAGCTACACGACAAATAACCATGAAGAAAAAATATAATTTTCTCCTAAAAATTATAGTTAAAAACAATTGAAGACATGTTTTCGTTTAAAAGCGCTCCCATTTTCCCGATTACTAATCACAAAATTGAAAAAAGCTTTTTTAATAAATTATAAGTAGCTTATTATCAATATTTTAATAAAATTTTCTGCACAAAATCGTAATTAGAAGTAAATAATCACGCCAAAGAGAAATTATTTAAGCATTTTATTAGAGTCAAATTATCGCTAAAAACAGCACTGATAGTGTTAAAATTTTCCATTTAAGAAGAAAGCTTTTAATAATGGAGATATTAATTAGAACGGAACTAATTCGAAATTAATAAATTGTATTAAAGATTATGACTTTTTTAATTTATAAACAGAAAAAAGAAAAATTAATAATTAACTAACACATTTTCCACCTGTAAAACAAAAGCGTAAAATGTATATCTATTTCAAATATTCTTAAGTATTTATTACATTATTTGATAAAAGCAAAGAAAGTTTAATTCAGTAAAAGATGAAAATAAAAATAAAAATTTATTATTGGTTAAAAGGATGTTAATATTTCATAATAATAATTTTGTTATCAGATGAATAAAGAAAATTTTTAATTAAAAATGTTAAAAAATTAATTGGAAATTTATTATTAATAAAACGGTTGTCAATTTTTCATATTAATAATCATGTCAAAGTAAAAAATTCAGGCATTACTTTGCTAAGAATATTGTAACATGTTTAATCTTTTCACAACTTTGCTTGTACCCATTTCGAGTTTTAAGAAGTTATAAACTTGTACACCTTTTAGGAATCTTCTTTAATTAAGCCAGTTCAGTAATTCCCCAGATTTATCTCTTTAGAGTATGTTTAGACAATGGCTCTAGCAGATCATTATTATAATCATGTTAATTAGATTTTTATCCTCTATAATAAGTTTTTGGAGATTTTCATTGTGTAAATCCCCTATATAATAATAGCTTTAGTTATCTGTCTGTCTTACTTTTTAAAAATTGAGATTATTATAAAACTTAATCTAAATATTACTGTAAAACAAATACTTTGTGTAAAGTTTATTGATATTTGTAACGAAAAATGTATTGGTTATGATAAAATTTGAATTTGTTAAATAAAGTTAATGATCTTCTTTGTCTTGCTCTTTTAATTTGAGACACTAGTTAAATCCTGTCAGACAGGTAAAATTTTACCTTTTGACTGCGGACTAAATCTTATGAAAATTTATTTTATTTTTCGTGTTATTAATATGAAACACAGACGAAACACAGTTTGCAGTGTATGAGCTGTTTATTGTTACCGTGAAAAATTTAAAAAAGAAAAATTTTCAAGGTCAGGATATTATATTTTAAAACAGTAGGCGAGATTATTGGACGAATAGAATGTGTCTGAGAAATGCAGGAATAAAACATAGGAAAAGAGGTATATACAAGTCTTTCTATAGTGCGTTTAAATGTCCACGTTACACGTCTATGGCAGTTAAAGGGTTAAGAAATCTTATGCCTAAGAAAGAAATTTTAATACATGGCTAATTTGCACAAGTTTCAATAAAACACAAGTCTTTAAATGCTTAAGTGAATATAGTACGTTTCCACACTTAAAATATTAAATATAACATCTCTTTTTCGGTTCAGAATAAAAGGAAATGTTCAACTTCTTTTACAATGTGTTTTTTACAATTTCTTTAATATACTTAAGGGAATATGGTACGTTTGAGCATTTAAAATCTTAAATATAATATCCCTTTTTCGGTTCAGAATGAAAAGAAAATGTTCAGCCTCTTTTAGACTGAAATTTGTTTTACAATTTCTTTAAAAAAGATCATGCTTTAAATAATGCATTGTGTCTTCTCATTTAAAGTAGTACAATTTTTAAGAATAACATACAAAGAACACAAGTGAAAAAATTAAAAAATTCATTTACCCACAACATATTTTTTAACATACGTATATTAGAAATTAAGTTTGTACACGAAACAACAGTAAAATAATATTATTTTTGTAAACTGAAATTTAAATGTATCTAAAGTTCTAAAATTAAAAACTGTCAAGAAATCAAAAAATTTAAAACGATCAGCATTTATCATACTATAAAATCAATTACAATTGTCCCGTTAATGCACAAGGTTTTTTTTTTTTTTTTTTTTTTTTTTTTTTGAAAAAGGCCGGCCAAAAAAAATTTTTTTTTCAATGTAAAAAACACAATTTAGAACGTTGTCTTGCCAAGAAAATTACAAAAATAAATCAAAATTTTTATTGCAATTTTGGATTTTGGTAACATTGCAGAAAACAGTCGAATATTGTAATATTATAGCAACATAATGTACAACTCCGCTCGAATTATCTCGTGTGTGCACAGTTTGGCCAGTTTAGAATTCTCGAGTTAACTCGAACGTGCATGTTAAGGGGTTAAAGTATTATATAAATGTGCAAGCAATAATTATCGTGAAATATCATACAAAATAAAAAAGAAATATAATAGACATACAAGAAAGTCTTATGGTGTCCACATCAGACTTTACTTTTATTACTAATATCAGCCCATATGTAATGTAACTGATATCGACTATGCATATTCGTTTAAACAACTGTATAATCCACTGTGACAAAATGGCTTCTTAAAAACATTCACATAATAGCAGAACTTTAAATTAATTAAACATAGTCTCAATGCTATAACATTAAATTGTAAATATTTTTCTCACTACATATAATATTTATTTTCTAAAAGATTAAAAGTCCCATTTCACAAAGCACTACAACATCAAGAAAAAAAAACTTCTAAGAAATTCTTACAGTGTTTAGCTCTACGTATCACAAGGAGAATGCCATCTTGAGAATTTCTTTTTCATTTTCGTTTTAAGTTAACTTTCCATTTCATTTTTTTACGTTAGACAGAAGAGATTATATTGCATGTTTCAAGAAAATATCTTTGATAGTCCGTTACTTTAAAGTCTCTTATCCAGGCCTTAAATCTCTTCTAAAATGTATCCTTTTTTACGCTCTTTGAGTGTAAACTTTTTTTCTACGAAGGATTCTTTCGAATTAGTTTTAAGAACTCCTTTTCAATCAAGTATAGTCCAGAAATTGCAGTTTCTTTTAAGAGCTTTTTCTTAACTTTTCTTTATATGTTATGTCACAATTTAAGTGAGAGGAACTTGTTTATATTACTAATGCACAACTGTTGAGTTAAAATAAAGCTAGAACTAATAAGTAGTGATACAATTTCTGATGTCATGGGTGAATTAGAGACAACAATAAAGTTAAACATTGTTTCCTTGAATGGCAATATGATGTTTTTCGTTAATTAAGATTTATTTAAAAACATATCGCAGCTGTTGTAGCAAAAACTACAATCTCCAAAATTGATTTCTACCCGACTGCAATATGTGGGTAATTATAAAATACAATAAATATTTTTTACAGATATTTAATTAATGTCAATAGGTTTAATATATAAATGCTGATGACAGACGTGTCAAAATTAGTTAGATATGACGAAGGTATATTTACTTTTATATGATTTCTAAATCGTATTTTAGACTGGTGAATTTCGCTTGAGTTTCCAAACGCTAGTTTAAGAAACTTCATCAAATAGAACTAATACAATTTTTGTTACCTTTATACCACTAGAGTAAGTAAATATCATAAATATTGAAGTTTAAGAAATTTCAGCAAATAAAACTAATACACTTTTTGTTACTTTTATGACGTCAGAGTAAGTATATATAATAAACATTGAAGTTTAAGAAATTTCAGCAAATAGAACAAATACAATTTTTATTACCTTTATGACACTAGAGTAAGTAAATACCATGAACATTGAAGTTTAAGAAATTTCAGAGAATAGAACTAATACAATTTTTGTTTCCTTTATGACAGAAGAGTAAGTAAATATCATGAACATTGAAGTTTAAGAAATTTCAGAAAATAGAACTAATACAATTTTTGTTTCCTTTATGACAGAAGAGTAAGTAAATATCATAAACATTGAAGTTTAAGAAATTTCAGCAAATAGAACTAATACAATTTTTGTTACTGTTATGCTGATGTACTTTCTCACGATGGACAGCACGTACGCACACAACTGTGGACTAGGTTTCTAAGACAAATAGAGGCTCTACTGCGGAATTCGAGTTCTAATAGGGGATGCCTGAAGAAAAGTTATAGCTTATAAAGTTACAAAATTGTAGCGGTCGAGCCCAGGCACGGATGCATCAGTGAGATGTGGGGGCAGTAAACTTCAGCGTTATGTAAATTTTCACCAAAGGAAGCAATTTAAGGAACCCACCTGCCCATTCGAAGAGGATACAGATGTAGGAAAATTTCAGCAACAAATGAAAGGAGCAATAAAAATTAACATTTGTTTCAAAGTGGGAAAAGATGAAATGATTATAAAAGAGAAAAAAAGGGGGTCTGTGAATTGAGATGGAAAGTTGATGATGAGTCGATGTAAGAACTCTGATGAGAGTTGGTGGGTGTATCTAGATCCCGAAAGCCCGTGAGCAATCCAGAGAGCTCTGGACTGCAACCGGAGATGATAGTACCCCATCCCTCATCCCACAGCAGGAGAGAAGCAAGTAACGGCCTTCACACTCACACCGAGGTTTCTCCTGCCTAGAGCCCAGACCGGACACACTGCTATCCTTAGAATGCCTGGAGGTAAATCAATTTAACGTATTCATAATTGTTGCTTGGTCCTCAAATAATTACTCCAATATTTAATTGGATTAATGAATACCATTCAAAAGAGAAAATTGATAGATTCCAAGCCCTCAGGCCACAACCGGAGAGAAGCAAGTGATTGCTTTTACCCCCGCACCGAGGTTTCTCCTGCCTAGAGCCCAGAATGGGCACACTGCTTCCCTTAGAATGTCTGGAGGTAAATCGACTTGAGTACTCATAATTATCGCTTGGACCTCAAATAATTACTCCAATATTTAATTTGATTAAGGAGTACCATTCAAAAGAGAAAGTTGATAGCTTCCGATCCCTCAGGCCACAACCGGAGAGAAGCAAATAACTGCTTTTACCCCCGCACCGAGGTTTCTCCTGCCTAGAGCCCAGAATGGGCACATTGCTTCCCTTATAATGTCTGGAGGTAAATAGACTTGAGTACTCATAATTATCGCTTGGACCTCAAATAATTACTCCAATATTTAATTTGATTAAGGAGTACCATTCAAAAGAGAAAGTTGATATCTTCCGATCCCTCAGGCCACAACCGGAGAGAAGCAAGTGACTGCTTTTACCCCCGCACCGAGGTTTCTCCTGCCTAGAGCCCAGAATGGGGACACTGCTTCCCTTAGAAAGTCTGGAGGCAAATCGACTTGAGTACTCATAATTATCGCTTGGACCTCAAATAATTACTCCAATATTAAATTTGATTAAGGAGTACCATTCAAAAGAGAAAGTTGATAGCTTCCGATCCCTCAGGCCACAACCGGAGAGAAGCAAGTGACTGCTTTTACCCCCGCACCGATGTTTCTCCTGCCTAGAGCCCAGAATGGGCACATTGCTTCCCTTAGAATGTCTGGAGGTAAATCGACTTGGGTACTCATAATTGTTGCTTGGACCTCAAATAATTACTCCAATCTTTACTTTAAATAAGGAATCTAATGAATTATTGTGCACTAATCAATAACTAACTCGTACTAGTACGTGTTCCGCGCTCAATCAATCGTCAGGAAACGTATTAGTACGTGTTCCGCATACAATGAGTTAATAATATTTGAAACAATTAAATTTTTTCCTTACAATTTAAAAATTCATCATTGAAAAATCATATTTTTGGAAATATACAAAAAAATTTAGGTTGAATCCGAGGAAAATTGTATTGTATACAACCCATAAAAACTTAAAGAAAAAATATTAAAAACTTTTTGAGATAACAAGCGCATTACACGAAAAAAAAACACAATTTGAGAAAAATCAAGTTAAATTTCTTTACAGTAAACAGCTGATACGTTTTTATTCATAACTTGTCTCAATATTGAAATTTTTTTTACGCAGATTGATTTAAAATGTTCAGAACTGAATTCCTTTTCATATATATATTTTTTTTGCAAAATAAAATTTTTTGGCGGCGAATCGTATGACTCCTTAAGATCATGAATCGTCTATATAATCATAGACTAAGTTATCTGCCCATCTATCCTATAATTTATGAAGCGGTTTGACCTGGAATAGATAGAGGTATCTATATTGGATTCTTGATGAGTTATTGTTAGCAAAATTCAGAGCGAGTAAAGTTTATCTTACCCTAAATTGTCGATCCTATTCTAATATAAATTGGTATAAATATGCTTCATATCAGAGCTAAAAATACTGTCATCTTTAAAACTTTGAACTCCCCCCTTCACACCCCTTTTGGGCTTGTAATGCCATTATTTCAAGCCCTATATTCCCGGTTAAGAGTAGGCGATTAAATTTATTAATTCATCATATAATAAACAGGTAAAAATAACAATTTTTTTCTAGCATTATGACGTCCTTCCTTTAATCATCTCATTTAATCATTTCTTATTTTAAAATAATTAAAATATCATCTGAATTATTTTCATGTGCTTTATCAGTAAACTTAGATATTATATAAAAACTTTTTTTTTAATAATTGGCTTAAATAATAAATTAGGTACATATGTGATAACTTTAAATTTAATCATCGATTATTTCCTGTTGGAATGAAAATTTTATCTACCTCCAAGGTGTAGTGGAAATGATATTTTCATGCCTTTACTTCTATTAATTACTGTTGAAAAAAGAGTAGGAAGAACTTAACGATAATTTCGACGTAGCTAAGAAAACTTTAATTATCTTTCTAAATGAATTCAACGTGATTCTAAATTGCATTCACAGTATCGGGAGACTTTAGAGGAGTATGAAGATTAACAAATTAATGAGCTTGTGCCAAATAATTCTCAGCCAAAAAAGCAAACCATTTTTTTACCTACCTCACAGGGTACTTTACAATTCTGAAAAATTAAATTTTTTTCTGATCTTTTCATATGACGAGCTATATGCTAGTATTTCATATAAATAGATATTCATATGGGAGATTCGAGGAATACTTCGTAATACTAAATTTACAGATTTGTGTATTCGTTGAATTGAACTGAATTTTTTGTGTAAGTGAAATTCGTATAACTGAGTTATCACTGCATTAGTACAAAACAAATTCGAAGCTCCATCCATATCAGAAATATTCTCTTTAAAGATTTATGACAAGAATGCCATTGATATTTTTCCAACAAAATATTATTCTGACATATAAAACAAGTATCCATTGTATATTCTTTCCAATAACTTTACGCTTACATTTCAGCATATTACGTCATGTAATCAAAAAATTTCAACAACTTTTTTTTAAAGATTTATGACATGAAAGCCATCGATATTTTTCCAACAAAATATTATTCAGGCAAATAAAACTTGTATCCATTGTACATTCTTTCCAATAACTTTAAGCTTACTTTTCAGCATATTACGTCATGTCATTAAAAAATTTCAACAACTTTTCTTTAAAGATTTATGACATGAAAGCCATCGATATTTTTCCAACAAAATATTATTCAGGCAAATAAAACTTGTATCCATGGTGGTACATTCTTTCCAATAACTTTAAGCTTACTTTTCAGCATATTACGTCATGTCATCAAAAAAGTTTAACAACTTTTCTTTAAAGATTTGTGACAATAAAGCCATTGATATTTTTCCAACAAAATATTATTCAGGCAAATAAAACTTGTATCCATGGTGGTACATACTTTCCAATAACTTTAAGCTTACTTTTCAGCATATTACGTCATGTCATCAAAAAAGTTTAACAACTTTTCTTTAAAGATTTGTGACAATAAAGCCATTGATATTTTTCCAACAAAATATTATTCAGGCAAATAAAACTTGTATCCATGGTGGTACATTCTTTCCAATAACTTTAAGCTTACTTTTCAGCATATTACGTCATGTCATCAAAAAATTTCAACAACTTTTCTTTAAAGATTTATGACATGAAAGCCATCGATATTTTTCCAACAAAATATTATTCAGGCAAATAAAACTTGTATCCATTGTGCATTCTTTCCAATAACTTTAAGCTTACTTTTCAGCATATTACGTCCTGTCATTAAAAATTTCAACAACTTTTCTTTAAAGATTTATGATATGAAAGCCATCGATATTTTTCCAACAAGGCATTATTCAGGAAAATAAAACTTGTATCCATTGTACATTCTTTCCAATAACTTTACGCTTACTTTTCATCATATTACATCATGCTATCAAAAATATTTCAACAACTTTTCTTTAAAGATTTATGATATGAAAGCCATCGATATTTTTCCAACAAGGCATTATTCAGGAAAATAAAACTTGTATCCATTGTACATTCTTTCCAATAACTTTACGCTTACTTTTCATCATATTACATCATGCTATCAAAAATATTTCAACAAATAGTGCAGATAAATTATATATATATATATATATATATCACTCCAAGGTAAGTAAATAAAATAAAAGTTTCTGCAGCTGTAAAACTAGACAAATATTAGGCTCTAATGGATTGATCGTCTAAATTTATTTTTTCCATCTTTTTTTCGTTAGGAGATAATTATTTTCAAACATTAAGGAATATTATATCTTCTAGAATAAATCGATGCTTGGTAATAGTGCGCATGTTTCAACCTATCATGCGTTTTTAAATAATTAAAAAATTTTTGCAAAACTTTTTAACATATTAAAAATTTGTTTATCTGTTATAGTAACATGAATTTATACCTTTTGATTGACTACAATGTAAAATGTAGAACAAATAATATAAAAGTAATTAAAACTATGTTACACTATTATCCCTAAGATTTTAAAAATTCAACTCAATAAATAGCCTTAAATTTCTTCTGCATGTACATATTTGAATTATCTGTAGAATGAATTAGTATTATAAGATAATTACACAGTTGTTCTCTAACTATCAACCTTTTAAAGAAATCGGTGATTCTGATAGTGTACTTGTTTCAACCTATCATATATTTTTAAATAATTAAAAAACTTAAGCAAAAATATTTAGCTTAAAAAATTTGTTTTTCTGTTATAATAATATGAAATTATACCTTTTGATTAAATATAATATAAAATGTAGAACAAATAATATAAAAAACACTAAAAATATGTTATACTATTATCCTTAAGATTTTAAAAATTCTACTCAATAAATAGCCTAAATATCCTTCTACATTTATATATTTGTATTATCTATAGAATGAATTAGTAATATTCAGACAGTTGAACAATTGTTTTCTAACTATAACCTTCTAGAAATATCGGCGTCTGCTGATAGTATGCCTGTTTCAACTTATCGTATATTTTTAAATAATCTAAGAAAATGTGCAATAACTTTTAACATATTAAAAATTTGTTTATCTGATATAGTAACATGAAATTATACCCTCTGATTGATTACAATGTAAAATGTAAAACAAATAATATAAAAGTAACTATAATATATACTCTTATCCCTAAGATTTTAAAAATTCTACTCAATAAGTAGCCTAAAATTTCTTCTGCGAGGTTATATTTGTATTATCTGTAGAATGAATTAGTATTATTCAGATAATTAAGAAGTTGTTTTTCTAAATATCAAACTTCTAAAGAAATTGGTGCCTGCTGATAGTGTGCTTGTTTCGACATATCATATGTTTTTAAATAATCTAAAAACTTATGCAAAAAGTTTTAACATATTAAAATTTGTTTATCTGTTATAGTAACATGAAATTATACCCTTTGATAGATTACAATGTAAAAAGTAAAACAAATAATATAAAAGTAACTATAACTTATACTATTATCCCTAAGATTTTAAAAATTCTACTCAATATATAGCCTAAACTTTCTTCTGCATGTATATATTCGTATTATCTGTAGAATGAATTAGTGCTATTCAGATAATTATATAGTTTTTTCTAACTTTCAACCTTCTAAAGAAATCAGTGCCTACTGATATCATATGTTTTTAAATAATTAAAAAATATACAAAAATTTTAACATATTAAAATTTGTTTATTTGTTTTAGTAATAATTAATTATATTCTATGATTAATTAGAATGTAAAAATGTAGAACAAATAATATAAAATAACTAAAAATACGATATACTAATATCCCTAAGATTTTAAAAATTCTACTCAATAAATAGCCTAAAATTTCTTCTACATGTATATATTCGTATTATCTGTAGAATGAATTACTAATATTAAGATTATAAAATAGCTTTTTTCTAACTATCGACCTTCTAAAGAAATCATGCCTGCTGATAGTGTGTCTGTTTTGATCTATCATATGTTTTTTGAATAATTTAAAAATTTTGCAAAACTTTTTAACATATTAAGAATTTGTTTATCTGTTATAGTAACATGAAATTATACCTTTTGATTGATTACAATGTAAAATGTAGAACGAGTAATATAAAAGTAACTAAAACTATGTTATTTTAAAAATTGTACTCAATAAATTGTCTAAAATTTTTTCTGCATGTATATATTTGTATTATCTATAGAATGAGTTAGTATTATTCAGATAGTTAAACAGTTATTTTCTAACTATCAACCTTCTACAGAAATTAGTGCCTGCTGATAGTGTGCCTGTTTAGACCTATTATATATTTTTAAATAATTTTAAAAATATTCAAAACTTTTTAGCATATTAAAAATTTGTTTATCTGTTACAGTAATATAAGAAATTATACCCTTTGATTCATTAGAATGAAAAATGTAGGACAAATAATATAAAAGTAACTATAACTATGTTATACTTTTATCCCTAAGATTTTAAAAATTCTCTCAATAAATAGACACAAATTTCTTCTGCATGTATATATTTATATTATCTGTAGAATGAATTGATATTATACTGATAATTAAACAGGTGTTCTGTAACTATCAACCTTCTAAAGAAATCGATGCTTGCTGATAGTGTGCCTGTTTCGACCTATTATATGTTTGTAAATAAATAAAAAATATGACAAAAGTTTTAACATATTAAAATTTCTTTCTCTGTTATAGTAACATGAGATTATAACTTTTGATTGATTACAATCTAAAATGTAAAACAAATAATATAAAAGTAACTGAAATTATGTTATACTATTATCGCAAAAGTAGATACAAAGCTGTAAAATGTACTAAGTTTTTAGACATATTATTGTAATAGGAATTAATTATTAATGAAGACATAGTTAATATAAAACATAGTTAATTTTCTTGGTTTGGTTTGGTTTGGAGTGCTACGGTCTACTTTTTGCAACACGAGCGCTAATGAGACCTAATTTTCTTGGATGCAGAAATATATTATTCTTTCTCAAGAATTTTTAAACTCTATCCATTTCAGCATTTTTCTAATGTTCATTTCAAGAAAGCAAATATAAACCTAGAGTATATTCATCCAGTAAAATATTATTCAGATAAAGCAGCATCTGTCATAGAATCGTATATATCTTTTACTCTCATCGTCGTCATATAAAGATATGCCATGGAAGAAATATTTCCCTGAAACAAAGCACATAAAATTTTGTTACATTTATGACTCCAAAATAAGTAAATAGCATAAAAATTGATCGAGCAAGTGGAAAAGTGCACACAACAGTTAGGATTGCCTTCGGTAAAAAAGAACCTAAAAAATAAACCATTAGATAAAAAGTTGGAAAATGTACATTTTTTTTCACACAATATAATAGAGGGAATAAAATATTCAGTGAATGACAATATGTATTGTTGACAAAACATAGTTAATTTTCTTGCATTGAAAAAACGCTATTATTAAGAAAAGAATTTTAAATTCTATCCATTTCAGCAATTTTTCTAAGGTTCATGTCAAGAAAGCCAGAAAACTTAGAGGATATTCTTCCAGCAAAATATTATTCAGACAAACAAAGGAATATCGGTCGTACAATCATTCTAAATCCTTTTGTCTCACTTTCGGCATATAACAATATGTCTTGAAAGAAATATTTCTCAGAAACAGAATACATAGAACTTTTGTTACATTTATGACACCAGAATAAGTAAAAAGAATAAAAATTGACTGACAAATTAGAAAAATGCACACAACACTTTGGATTGTTTTCCGGTAAAAAAGAAACTTTAAAAAATTGCCATTTTATTCATAGAGGTAAAAAAAAGCAAAACTACAAACGAAGCTGTAAAATGTACGAAATTTTTAGACATAATATTTTGTAGGAATGATTATTTATTGAATTACAATATTTATTATTGATTAAACATAGTTAATTTTCTTGGATGTAGAAAAAATATTATTCTTCCGAAAAGAATTTTAAATTCAATCCATTTCAGTAATTTTTCTAAGGTTTATGCCAAGAAAGCCAGAAAACCATAAAGGATGTTTTTCCAACAAAATATTATTCAGACGAATAAAGCAAAATTTGTCGTACAAACATTCCTTTACTCTTATTGTTGTCATATAAAGATATGCCATGGAAGAAATATTTCCCTCAAACAAAGCACATAAAACTTTTCTTACATTTATGACTCCAAAGTATGTAAGTAGCATAAAGATTGACTGTAAGTGAAAGGTACGCACAACACTTTATATTGTTTCCCGGTAAAAAAGGAACTCACAGAGTAAAACATCTGAGAAAATAGATTCAAAACTGTAAAATATACAACTATTTTTATATAAATATTGTAGAAGGATGCATTATTTGGTAAATGACAATATTTATTATTGATAAAACACTTAATTTTCTTGCATGAAAAAAAACACTCTTTTTCCGTTAAGAATTTTAAATTCTCTACATTTCAGCAACTTTTTTAAGGTTCATCCCAAGAAAGCCATAAAACCTAAAGGATATGTTTCCCACAAAATATTGTTCAGACAAACAAAGGAATATCGGTCATACAATCAATCTAAATCCTTTTGTCTCATTTTCGGCATATAACGATATGACTTCAAAGATATATTTCCTTGGAACACAACACATAGATATTTTGTTACAATTATGATACCAGATTAAAATGAAAAATTTTAAAAAATGCTATTTTATTCATAGAGGTAAAAAAAAACGCAAACTTAGATAAAAAGATATAAAATGTTCTAAATTTTTAGACACAATATTGTAGTGGGATTGAATTATTTGGCTAATGACAATATTTACAGTTAATTTTCAATTTAATATTTAATTAATATAGTTAATTTTTATTTTGATAGAAGAAAAAAGATTATTCATCAGAAAATAATATAAACCACTATCTATTTCAGCAATTTTTCTAGTAATCGTGGTAAGAAAGCTATAAAACTTAGTATATTTTTCCAGCAAAATACTATTCAGACGTATAAAGCAATATCTGTCATCTAATCATTCTAAATCAACTTCTCTCACTTTCGGCATATAATGATATGTCTTCAAAGAAATAGTTCCCAGAAAAACAGAATATATAAAATGTTTGTTGCATTTATGATACCAGAGTAAGTAAATAGGATAAAGATTGATAGTCCAATTGGAAAAATGCACACAACACTTTTGATTGTTTCCCAATGAAAAAGAAACTTTAAAATATTGCCATTTTATTCACAGAGGTAAAATAATATAAAACTAGATACGAAGCTGTAAAATGTACTCATTTTTTAGACACAATTTTAAAGTAATAATAAATTATTTGGTGAATGGCATTATGTATTATTGCTAAACACAGTTAATTTTCTATTATTAAAAAATGCTATTATTCCAAAAAGAATTTTAAATTCTATCCATGTCAGCAATTTTTCTAAGGTTTATGCCAGGAAAGACATAAAACCTAGAACATTTTTTCCAGCAAAATATTATTCAGCACTTAAAGCAATATCTGTAGTAAAATCACTCTACATCCTTTACTTTCACTGTTATCATATACCGACATGCCTTGGAAATATATTTCACTCAAATAGATCACATAAAACTTTTGTTACATGGCTATGAGAACACCTGCATCAATGCAAATTTAAAGTAAGTAAATAGAATAAAGTTTGACTGTAAGTGAAAAAGTACGAACAACACACTAAATTGTTTTACGGCAAAAAAGAAACTTTAAAAAATGCCATTTTATTCGGAGTAAAAAAAACCGAGAAATTAGATTCAAAACTGTAAAATGTACAAATAAATTACACATAATATTGTAGATGGAATGAATTATGCGGCAAATGATAATATTTATTATTGATAAAATACTTAATTTTCTTGCATAAAAAAACACTATTTTTAAGAAAAGAAATTTAAACTTTATCCATTTTAGCAATTTTTCTAAGGTTTATGCCAAGAAAGGCATAAAACTGAAAGGTTATGTTTTTCGCAAAATATTCAGACAAACAAATTAATATAGGTCTTACAATCATTCTAAATCCTTTAGTCTCACTTTCGGCATATAACAATATGTCTCGAAAAAAATTCTCAGAAGCAGAATACATAGAACATTTGTTACATTTATGATAAGTAAAAAGGATAAAGTTTGACAGATCATTTGGAAAACTGCACAAAACACTATGGATTGTGATAAAAAAGAAACTTTAAAAAATTGCCATTTTATTTATAAAGGTAAAAAAAAACGCAAACTTAGATAAAAAGCTGTATAATGTACTAAATTTTTAGACACAATATTGTAGTAGGAATGAATTATTTGGTGAATGATAATATTGATTATTGATAAAACAGTTATTTTCTTGGATGAAGAAAAAACATTATTCTTCAGAAAAGAATTTTAAAATCTATTCATTTCAGCAATTTTTTTAATGTTCATGCCTAGAAAGCCTTAAAACCTAGAGGATATTTTTCCAACAAAATGTTATTCAGACATATAAAGCAATATATCTGTCGTACAATCATTCTAAATCCTTTACTCTCACTGTCATCATATAATGATATGCCTTGAAAGAAATATTTCCCTCAAACAGACCACCTAAAACTTTTGTCATATTTAGGACTCCAAAGTAAGTAAATAGCATAAAGATTGATTCAGCAAGTGGAAAAGTGCATACAACATTTTGGATTGTTTTCCGGTAGAAAAGAAACTTGAAAAAATGGCCATTTTATTCATAGAGGTAAAAAAAAACGCAAAATTAGATACAAAGCTGTGAAATGTACAACTTTTTTCTTACACAATATTATAGAAGGAATAAAATATTTAGTGAATTACAATATTATTGATAAAACATAGTTAATATTCTTGTATGAAAAAAAGTAGCTATTCTTCCAAAAAGAATTTTAATTTCTATCCATTACAGCAATTTTTCTACTGTTAATGCCAAGAAAGCAAAAATAATACTAGAGTATATTTTTCCAACAAAATATTATTCAGACGTATAAAGCAATATATGTCGTACAATCATTCTATTTCCTTTACCCTCATTGTCGACATATAAATATATGGCATGGAAGAAATATTTCCATAAAAAAAGCACATAAAACTCTTGTTACATTTATGACTCCAAAGTAATAACATAAAGATTGGCTGTAAGTGAAAAGTACGCATAACACTTTGAATTGTTTTCCGGTAAAAAAGAAACTATAAAAAAAATTTCCATTTAATTCTCAGAGTAAAAAAATGAGAAATTGGATACAAAAAAGTAAAATGTACAAAGTTTGCAGATAAATATTGTAAAAGGAATTTATTATTTGGTAAATGACAGTATTTATTATTGATAAAATATAGTTAATTTTCTTGCATGAAGAAAAAATATTATTCTTCAGAAAAGAATTTTAAACTATATCCACTTCAGAAATTTTTCTGATGTTCATGCCAAAAAAGCCATAAAACTTAGAAGATATTTTCCAACAAAATATTATTCAGTAGTATAAAGTAATATCTGTCGTACAATCATTCTAAATCCCTTCCTCTCACATTTGGCATAAAATAATGTCTTCAAAGATATATTTCCCTGGAACAAAAAACATAGATCTTTTGTTGGATTTATGACAGAGTAAGTAAATAGCGTAAAGATTGACTAACCAATGTAAAAAAAGCACACCACACATTAGATTGGTTCCCAGTGAAAAATAAAATTTAAGTAAAATTAAAATTTAAATTTTAAAAAAACCTAAAAAGTAGACACAAAGCTAGATTGATGATTAATTTGTTTGTAATTCATATAACGTAAAACTGTTTATCTAAAATATACTAATTTTTAGACACAATATTGCAGCACAAATAAATTATTTAGTGAATTACAATAAGTATTACTAGTTAAACATAGTTAATACTTCTTTAAAAAAAACACTATTCTTCGGAAAAGTATTTAAAGCTCTATCGATTCCAACAATATTTATTTCCTTTCAAGACTCATGCCAAGAATAACATAAAATCTACAGAATAGATTTCCATCTAAATATTATTCAGACCTATAAAGTAATATCTATCGAAGTAATATAATTTCTTTTCAAACCATTTAGTTGCACTTTTCTTCATACCAGGGCATGTCATACAAAAAATATTCCCACATATAGAGCCCATAAAATTCTTTTTATTTTTAGATTTATGATTCTTAAGTCAGTAAATAGAACAAAGATTTACTGTAAAGCTGAAAAGTGCATACATCACTTTGGTTTGTTGCCCAATAAAAATAATAAACTTAAAACATAATTGCCATTAAAAAACCAGAAAATTAGATATAAAGATGGATTGCTGATTAATATATTTGTAAATCCTAATAACAGATAACTGTTTAACGAAAATATACTAAGTTTTAGACGCAATATTGTAGTACAAATGAATTATTTAGCGAATTACAATAATTATTACTGATTAAACTTTAACTTTTAAAAAACACAATTCTTACGAAATGAATTTAAAGCTCTATACATTTCAGCAGTATTTATTTCCATTTAAGACTCATGCCAAGAAAGTCATAAAATCTACATTGAGTTTTTTTCCACCTACATATTATTCATACCTATAAAGCAATATATATCATTCTTTTCAAACCCTTTAGTTACTCTTTTTGATACATAAGAACATGTCATACAAAACATATTCCAGCATATAGAGCCTCTAAAATTCTTTTTTTTTTTTTTTTTTTTTTTTTTTTTTTTTTTTTTTTTTTTTTACTGCAAAGGTGAATATTGCATATATTAGTTTGGTTTTTTTCCCAATAAAATAAGAAACTTAAAACTTAAAGCCCATTTCAAAAACCAGAAAATTCATATAACATAAAACTTTTTAGCTAAAATATACTCATTTTACACACAAAATAGCAATACAAATTATTTGTTTAGTGAATGACAATATTTTTTACTAATAAAACGTAGTTAATTTTTGTAATTCTTTAACACTATTCTTTCGAAATGTATTTAAAGCTCTATCACTTTCAGTTTTTTTTGTTTCCATTTAAGATTCAGGCCAAGAAATCCATAAAATCTACAGAATATCCCCCCCCCTAAATAATATTCAGAGATATAAAACAATACCTATCGAACATATTTTTCAAACACTTTACTCAAACCATATAAGGACATGTCATGCAAGAAATATTCTATCATATGGAGTCCGTAAAACTTTTTTTTAGCTTTATGACGCTTAATAGCAGAAAGATTTACGGTAAAGATGAAAAGTGCATACATCTGTTTGGTTTGTTGCCTAATAAAAAAAGAAATATAAAACATAATTGCCATTTAACAAAAACAGAAAATTAGATAAAACGGTAAATTGATGATTAATATCTTTGTAATTCATATAACACAAAACTGTTTATATAAAATATACTAATTTTAGACACACTATAGCAACATAACCGAAATATTTATAGAATGACAATATTTCTTACTAATAAAACGTAATTAATTTTTCTAATTCTTTAACACTATTTTTCCGAAATGAATTTAAAATTCTATCAATTTTAGTACTTTTTGTTTCCATTTAAGTTTCAGGCCAAGAAAGCCATAAAATCTACAGAACATTTTTTCCCCTAAATATTATTCAGAGATATAAAGCAATACCTATCAAACATTCTTTTCAAACCCTTTACTCACACCATATAAGGTGATGTCATCAAGTAATATTCCAGCATATAGAGCCCGTAAAACCTTTTTTTCCTTTAGCTTTATGACACTTAAGTCAGTAAATAGCATAAATCTGAAAAGTGCAGACATCAGTTTTGTTTGTTACCCAATACACGAAGATATTTAAAACACTGTTACCATTTAAAAACAAACAAAAAGTTAGATATAAAGAAAGATTGCTGATTATTATAGTTTATAATTCATATAACATAAAACATATTATCTATAATATACTAACTTTAGACAAAATATGGCAACACAAATGAACCATTTAGTGAATGACGATATGTTTTACTAATAAAACAGTTCATCTTTCTAATTTTTAACACTATTCTGCCGAAATGAATTTAAAGCTTTATCAATTTCAGCAATATTTATTTCCATTTAAGACTCATGCCAAGGAAACCATAAAATCTACAGAATATTTTTCCACCTAAATATTATTCAGAGTTTTAAAGCAATACCTATCAAGCATTCTTTTCAAACCCTATACTTGCAACATATAAAGACATGTCTTACAAGAAATATTCCCGAATTTAGAGCCCATAAACTATTTTTTTAAATTTATGACTCTTAAGTCAGTAAACAGCACAAAGGTTTACTATAAAGCTGTAAAAAGCATACATCAGTTTGGATTGTTGCCCGATAAAAAAATAAAACATAACTACCATTAAAAAAATTATATATATATATATATATATATATATATATATATATATATATATATATATATGTAGATTTCTGATTAATGTGTTTTAACTCCTATTAACATTAAATTTTCTATCTAAAATATACTAATTTATAAACACAATATTGCAGTACAAATGAATTATTTATTGAATGATAATAATTATTTCTGATTAAGCAAAGTTAACATATCTTTTAAAATCACTATTCTTCTGAAACGTATTTAAAGCTCTATCCATTTCAGCAATATTTATTTTCGTTTAAGACTCATGCCAAGAAAGCCATAAAATCTACAGAATATTTTTCCGCCTAAATATTATTCAGACCTATAAAGTAATATCTATCAAACATTCTTTTCAAACCCTTTATTCTCTCTTTTCGGCATATAAGGACATGTCATACATGAAATATTTAAGCTTATAGAGCCCATAAAACTATTTTTTTAGATATATGACTCTTAAGTCAGTAAATAGCACAAAGATTTACTATAAAGTTGAAAAGTGCACACATAATTTTGGTTTGTTGCCCAATAAAAAAAGAAACTTAAAGCTTAATTGCCATTTAAAAAAACAGAAAATTAGATATAAAGGTAGATTGTTGATTAATATGTTTGTGACTCGTATTAAAATGAAACTTTCTATCTAAAATATACTAACTTATAGACACAATATTGCAGTACAAATGAATAATTTAGTGAATGATAATAATTATTATTGTTTAAACACAGTTAATATATCTTTATAAACACAATATTCTTGAAAAACAAATTTAAAGATCTATGCATTTCAGCAATATATATTTCCATTTAAGACTCATGCTAAAAAAAACCCATAAAATTTAGAGAATGTTTATCCACCTAAATATTATTCAGAATTATACAGCAATACCTAACAAACATTTTTTTCAAAACCTTTACTCGTACCATATAAGGACATGTCATCCAAAAAATATTCCAGCATACAGAGCCCATAAAATTCTTTATGGCTTTATGACTCTTAAGTCAATAAATAGTAGT
>CM063497.1:106950382-106977145 GCA_032207245.1 Pardosa pseudoannulata | reverse complement strand
CTAGTCCAGCATATACAACTGATAACATACGTTTTTTGATGTACGACTCTTAAATCAGTATATAGCACAAAAATTTACTGCAAAGATAAAAAGAGCATACATCAGTTTGGTTTGTTGCCCCGCAAAAAAAGAAAACTTAAAATATAATTACTATTTAAAAAACAGAAAATTAAATATAAAGGTAGATTGCTGATTAATATGTTTGTAACTCCTATTAACAAAAAGAGGTTTATCTAAAATATACTATTTTTTAGATACAATATTGTAGTGCAAAATAATTACTTGCAGAATGACAATAATTAATACTGATAAACATAGTTAATTTTTCTTAAAAAAACTATCTTTCTAAAACAAAACTCTATTTATTTCACAATATTTATTTCCGTTTAAGACTCATGCCAAGAAAGCCATAAAATCTATAGAATATTTTTCCACCTAAATATTATTCAGACATTATAAACAATATCTAAAAAACATTTTTTCAAACCCTTTAGTCGCACTTTTCGACATATAAGGACATGTCATCCAAAATATTCCAGCAATAGAGCCCAACTATTTTTTCTATGTTAAGTCAATAAATAGCACAAAGATTTACTGTAAACTGAAAAAGAGCATACATCAGTTTGGTTTGTTGCCCCGCAAAAAAAGAAAACTTAAAATATAATTACTATTTAAAAAACAGAAAATTAAATATAAAGGTAGATTGCTGATTAATATGTTTGTAACTCCTATTGAAGAGAAACTTTTTTATCTAAAATACTAATTTTAGACACAAAAATTTTAGTGCAAATAATTCACTGTTATGACAATTTAATACTGATAAAATATAGTTATATTTTCTTCAGAAGACTCATCTCAAAAAAATATTAATTCAGACAAAAAAAAGCCTACTACAATATTTATCAAAATTAAAGCAAACAAGAAACATTTTTTTCAAAAAATAACCAGAGCATCAAAAACAAAATATAGAATATAGACTATAAATAGAATATTTAAATAAAAAAAACTAGTCCATATAAAAAAAAATTTTTTGTAATAAAAAAAAAAAAAACATATAATAGATAAAATATTTTTTTTATTAAAAAACTTTAAATAAAATAAAAATTTAACAAACAAAATTAAATATAAACAAATGATACATATTAATATATAACTAATAAAACATATTCTATTCAAAAAAAAATTTAAAGTATATTTCAGAAAAATTTATTTCTATTTAAGACTCATGCCAAACAGCCGTAAAATCTACAGAATATTTTCCCACCGAAATGTTAGTCAGAGTGTTAAAGCAGTACCTATCAAACATTTTTTTCAAACCCTTTACTCACACCATATAAGGACATGTCATCCAAGAAATATTCCAGAATATAGAGCCCATAAAACTATTTTTTTAGATATAGGACTCTTAAGTCAGTAAATAGCACAAAGATTTACAGTAAAGTTGAAAAGTGCATACATCATTTTGGTTTGTTACCCAATAAAAAAAGAATCTTAAAGCTTAATTGCCATTTAAAAAAAACAGAAAATTAGATATAAAGGTAGATTGTTGATTAATATTTTTGTGACTCGTATTAAAATGAAACTTTCTATCTAAAATATACTAATTTATAGACACAATATCGCAGTACAAATGAATTATTTAGAGAATGATAACAATTATTATTGTTTAAACATAGTTAATATATCTTTAAAAACACACTATTATTCAAAAACAAATTTAAAGCTCTATGTATTTCAGCAATATATATTTCCATTTAAGATTCATGCCAAAAAAACCATAAAATCTAGAGAATGTTTATCCACCTAAATATTACTCAGAGTTATAAAGCAATACCTATCAAACATTTTTTAAACCTTTTACTGGTACCCTTGAAGGACATGTCATCCAAGAAATATTCCGACATGTAGAGACCATAAAATATTTTTAGCTTTATGACTCTTATGTCAGTAAATAGCAGAAAGTTTTACAGTAAAGCTGAAAAGTGCATACATCAGTCCGATTTGTTGCCCAATAAAAAAAGAAACTTAAAACATAATTGCCATTTAAAAATATAGAAAATTAAATATAAAGATAGATTACTGATAATTATGTCTGTAACTCTTATTAACAGTAAACTTTGTATCGAAAACTTTCTAATTTTGAAGCACAATATTGCAGTGCAATATAATTACTTAGGTAATGGAAATAATTAATACTGATAAAATATAGTTAATTTTTCTTCTGAAAACACTATGTTCCGAAACGAATTTAAAACATTTTCATTTCAAGAATATTTCCTTTTTAAATTCAGGCGAAGAAAGCCATAAAATTCACAGAATGTTTTTTATACTATATATTATTCAGAGGTCTAAAGCAATATCTATCGAACATTTTTTTCAAACACCTTAGTCGCTCTTTATAAGGACATGTCCTCCAAATAATATTCTAGCATATAGAGCTCATAAAACTCGGTTTTATTTCTAAGATTTATGACGCTTAAGTCATTAAATAGCACAAAAATTTACTACAAAGCTTAAAAGTGCATACATCAGTTTGGTTTGTTTCCCAATAAAAAAAGGGAACTTAAAACATAATTGCCATTAAAAAACATAATATTATATATAAAGGTAGATGGCTGATTATTAACAGAAAACTTTATATTTAAACATACTAATTTTTAGACAGAATATTGTAGTACAAAAAATTACCTAGGAAATGATAATAATTCATACTGATAAAATATAGTTAATTTATCTTCTGAAAACACTGTGTTCCGAAAAGAATTTAATACATTTTCGTTTCAAGAATATTTCCTTTTAAAAATTCAGGCGAAGAAAGCTATAAAATTTACAGAATGTTTTCCTACCTACATATCATTCAGATCTTTAAAGCAATATCTATCGAACATTCCTTTCAAACCCCTTAGTCGCACAATTCTGCATATAAGGACAGCAATGCAAGTTATATTCCAGCATATAGAGCCTTCAAAGCTTTGTTTTCAGTCTTATGCGCTTAAGTCCCTAAATAGCACAAAGATTTACAGTTAAGCTGAAAAGTTCAATTTCAGTTTGGTTTGTTGTCCAGTAAAAAGAAAACGAAAAATATAATTGCTATTAAAAAAAATTAGATGTAAATGTAGATTGCTGATTAATATGTTTGTAACTTCTATTAACAGAAAATTGTCTACCTAAAATATACTAATTTATAGAAACAATATTGCAGTACAAAGGAATTATTTATTTAATAAGAATAATTATTACTGATTAAACGGTTAATATATGTTTTCAAAAATACTATTCTTCCAAAACATATTTCAAGCTATGTCCATTTCAGCAATATTTCCATTTTAGACTCATGCCAAAAAAGCCATAAAATCTACAGAATAGTTTTAAACCTAAATAATATTCAGACCTATAAAGCAATACATATCGAACATGCTTTTCAATCCCTTTAGTTGAACTTTTCGTCATATAAGGACATGTCATACAAAAAAATATCCCTGCATAAAGAGCCCATAAAACTTTTTTTAGCTTAATGATGCTGAAGTCAGTAAACAGCACAAAGATTTACTGTAAAGATGAAAAGTGCATATATCAGTTTGGTTTATCGCCCAATAAACAAAGAAACTTAAAGCATAATTAACATTTAAAAAAACATAAAATTAGATATAAAGGTAGATTGATGATAAATATGTTTGTAATTCATATAACATAAAACTTTTTATCTAAAATATACTCATTTTACACACAATATAGCAATACAAATGAATTATTTAGTGTATGATAATATTTTACTAATAAAACATAGTTAATTTTTCTACTTTTTTAACACTATTCTTCCGAAATTAATTTAAAGTTCTATCCATTTCAGCCAAATTTATTTCTATTTAAGACTCATGCCAAAAAGCCATAAAATCTACAGAATATTTTTCCACCGAAATGTTAGTCAGAGTTATAAAGCAATACCTATCAAACATGTTTTTCAAACCCTTTACTCGCCCCATATAAGGACATGTCATCCAAGAAATATTCAAGCATATAGAGTCCGTAAAATGTTTTTTTACCTTTATGACGCTTAAGTCAATAAATAGCAGAAAGAATTACTGTAAAGTTAAAAAGTGCATACATGAGTTTGGTTTGTTACCCAATAAAAATGAAACTTAAAACATAATTCCCATTAAGAAACAGAAAATTAAATATAAAGTTAGGTTGCTGATTAATATGTTTGTAATTTTTTTTATCAAAAACATTATATCTAAAATATACTAATTTTTAGACACAATATTGTACTACAAAAGGATTACTTAGAGAATGAAACACTATGTTCCGCAATGAATTTCAAATCTAGCAAAGAAAACCATAAAATTTCCGGCATATTTTCCCTCTATTTATTATTCAGACGTATAAACAATATCTATCGTATATTCGTTTTAAATCCTTTACTCCCATTTCTGACATAGAATTATATGTTGTCCAAGAAATATTCCAGCATATAAAACACATAAAACTTTTTTTAGATGTATGTCGTGTTAGTAAATAGCGTAAAGATTTACTGTTAGGAGGAAAGGTGCATCAGTTTTTTTTTTTTTTTTTTTTGTAAAAATAAATCAATATAATTGTTATTTTATTCCCAGATAAAACAAAAAATAGCAAAAATAAATATATTATGCATGTAATCAATTTGAGCATAAAACATTCATCAAAATTTTAGTAATTTTCAGACATAATATTAGAATACAATATATTTTTTTTTTACCCCATAATGCACAGTTTGTTTGAAAAACTCCTTCCAAAAAATCAATTTTTTAATGTAATGTTTATCTTTGTAAACAGTGAGTTATTATAGGATTACAGAAAGTAAATTTAAGTATATTGGATATCTATATAATTGGTATGATTTCTAATTTTTAGAATATTATTTTTATTGACGAAAGAGTATATTGTTCAATTTGCAAGCAATCTACCAACTGACAGTATGATGTGTCATCCCTTGATGCATAGGTATCAAATATGAAACCCTTATGTTTCATAACTCAAGAATAAAGTATATAAAGTGACGCCTCGAGTCGAGGATGTCTTTACAGCCAGAGCTTAGTAATAAAATGGTTAACAATTATATTTTATTTACATTACATTTTAGTAAAATATATATTGAAAAATGAGCAAATCAGAATATGAATATGAATACTCTGTCTGAAAGTGGCTCACAAGAAAGAGATAAGCCGTAAGTGATCGGTAGAAAAAAATATATTTTTTTTATACTTGAATAAATGTTATACCTTACAATCCCATGTAAATGATAATTAGTAATAAAACGATTGTATTTTTTTTTGCTTTCACATTGTTATTTTCAATTCTCGATTGAATTCGACAGGAAAAAATTTATAGTAACATAAAGTACAAGGACGTTCGAATTATCTCGAGTGTGCACAGTTTGGCCTGTTTAGCGCACTCGATTTAACTCGAGTGCAAACGTTAAGGAGTTAATAACATTATTTACTACTTTTAAGAATTTATATGAGTAGTTTGCTTCTACAAGGCACTGAGTTCTCTCACATTGTGAATATTGCTCACCCAAATTACCGAAACATTCGTTTGCGCACATTTTCTTTCTATTTGTGCCTTACTTACGTAAACTTTCCATTCTATACTACATTACACCGCAAAGGTTTTACCTTCTCTTAAAAGATATTACTAGTAATAATTTTACTAATATAATTATGCATGCATATTTTTATGCATGAAAAATTGCATTCATTTCAAAACCAGTTCAAGAAGTTCGTTCACATATTTTTCTTTTTAAAATTTATGCTATACAAAGCCATAAAGTATAAAGAATACATTTCTAGCAAAAACCTATAAAATATTGTTGCGAAATTCTCGCGTAAAGTTCGTTGGTTGAATAGACTTTAGCTAAGACAAAAACAATAACACTTTACTAACACGCCAAATGAATCACAATTAAAACGGATGGTGATAAAACTTGGTAGCCTTTTGGCGAACTTTTTCAGAGCAATACGAAGAACATTAACACAGGTCCTACTTTCACCAGATCTGAGCGATACCTGACCTTTTTTGAAAACTCATGGCCCCTTTATATAGCTTTCAGGTTTCTGGAAATTTCCCCAAGCTTCTAGTAAATTCCAGAAAACGGGGGTAGGCAACAAATGTCACAAAGTTGCCAATATCTCGCTAATTTGGCGAGATACCATACAAATTACATGTTTACAGCATTCTTAACAATGTGTAAATTAATATATCGTTCAGTTTTTTTTATAATATTTTACTTACACTTTTCAGATTTATACCGTCACGTCTTGTAAGAAATATTTCAGCAAATACAGCATAAAAAATTTCGCTTTTTTATGTACGTAAGGGTGCGTAAATACCATAAAGATTGACTAACTAAACTGAAATGCCCACATTAGTTTGGTTTATTTCCGGGTAAGTACGAGACTTTACCCTTTTTATCCTGACGGTACTTATAAGTACCGCTTCAATCAAATACCTATATATTCCTAATAAAACCATTTTTCCTCATGTTACTCACAAGGACATGAACGATGCAGTTCCTACACCAGAGAAGAAATGGCAGCACCAACAAGGAATCCTTTTTATTCTCATAGTAGGGATTTTATAATTGGCTTGCTGTATTCGAAGGTCATTTTGTGGTAGAGTGGATACACGTGTTGTTCAATTGAGTAAATTTAGTGGTTTATTACCAGTTATTTGGTACTATTATTTTTTAGAGACTTCTATACTTTGCAGATAAGCATTTCATTTGTTTTATTCACAATTTAATATTTTTTTTTCTATCATAGAGTCAGAAATATATGTTGGTACTAGAAAGTACCAGCTGCAAAATTAACTACTAAAATACAGTAAAAATTAATTTTCTTTTTTCTATGATTATTCTCCTGTAAAACTTCTCTAATGATGCAAAAATACAGTAAGAAAGTTGATGGTAAATTAATTCAGGATATAAAGGGTTAAGCTCAAGTGGTACCTAATGTATCGTTCCAGTCAATAGGAACTAATGGAAACGATCATTTATTTTTTCTCATATATATTAATTTTTTCAAAAGAAACGAATAACAATATTTCTCTAATTTGTCCATTTTTAAAGCATGTTTTATTGGTGTATGCGTTTGGTCACGTGACAAGAGAGCACGCGCAAGGTCGAAAACTTGACCTTGCTCATTTGGGATGGGGAGGGGGGAATTTGCTAGGGACTATTAGAGACTATTAGAGACTTCTATTCTTCGCAGGTAAGGATTTCATTTGTTTTATTCATTATTAATGTTTCATTGTCTATCATAGAGCCAAAAATATATATTAGTACTAGAAAGTACCAGCTGCAAAATTAACTACTAAAATACAGTAAACATTAATTTTCTTTTTCTATGATTATTCTCCTTTAAAAATTATCTAATGACGCAAAAATGCAGTAAGAAAGTTGCTGGTAAATTAATTCAGGATATAAAGGGTTAAACTCAAGTGGTACCTAATGTATCGTTCCAGTCAATAGGAACTAATGGAAAAGATCATTTATTTTTTCTCATATATGTTAATTTTTTCAAAAGAAACGAATAACAATATTTCTCTAATTTGTCCATTTTTAAAGCATGTTTTATTGGTGTATGTGCTTGGTCACGTGACAAGAGAGCACATTCAAGGTCGAAAACTTGACCTTGCTCATTTGGGATGGGGAGGGGGGAATTTGCTAGGGACTATTAGAGACTATTAGAGACTTCTATTCTTCGCAGGAAAGGATTTCATTTATTTTATTCATTATTAATGTTTCATTTTCTATCATAGAGCCAAAAATATATGGTAGTACTAGAAAGTACCAGCTGCAAAATTAACTACTAAAATACAGTAAAAATTATTTTTTTTCTATGATTATTCTCCTGTAAAACTTATCTAATGACGCAAAAATGCAGTAAGAAAGTTCATGGTAAGTTAATTCAGGATATAAAGGGTTAAAGAAAATTGCCATTTAACTCTCATTCTAAATAAAATTATTAATAAATAGGATAAAATCATAATAAATTATTAATATGTAAGTAAACAATCTGACAATGAAAAATTCATTAAAAATGTACTAATTTTTAGACATAATTACAGAAGAGTTTTTCATGATTAACATTACTTACTTCTAATAATATAAATTAATTGAACAGCCTGGTTCTATAAGCTACTGCACGTTCTCGCAAATAGATCCTTCGAATTAACGAAACAGCGGTCTACATACTTAATAAATTATTTCATGAATTAATCTCTTTATTTGTGCCTTACTTACATTTCCTCTGTATTTTATGCTATAATTCCTCCGAAATAGATTACCTTATCTTAAATATTATTACTACTAGCATATAGCCCGTCGTATGACAGGATTAGTACAATTTTTAATTTTTCCAGAATTGTAAAGTACCGTATGAGGCACGCAAAAATCTGTTTTGTTTTTTGGCTGAGAATTATCTGGTACAAGCTCAAAAATTTGTTTATCTTCATACGCCTCTAAAGTCTCCCGATACAGAGAATGCAGTTTTGAATCACTTTGAATTCATTTAATCAAACAGTTTGGTTATGTATAAAAAACAAACACACAAGCGAACAAACTTCTTAATTTTCAAAGATATGTAACTTAAACGGTAGATATTTATTTTTCGGTGAAATAGATTCCTAGACTTTTATGAAAAGAATTTGATGTTAATACCAGTGATAAAATTTTCATTTCAACAAAAAATAGTCGATTATTAAATTTAAAATTATTACATATGTACCTAATCTATTATTTAAGCTAAATATAAAAGAAAATTATTTATGTAATATCTACGTTCAGGGATAAAACGTATGAAGATAATGCAGACAATATTTCAATAATTTAAATTAACCTTTTCAGAGGGGCTTGGACAGCATGTGTCCCGCAAATGCATTAGTTCTTCAGAGAGCTCCTTTGAAAAGGTTAAGAAATGGTTAAATGAGATGTTTAAACGAATGACATCATAATGCTAGAAAAAAATTATTTTTACTTACTGATGTTATAAATTGATTAAATGCTCTTAACTGGGGAAAAAAGGGCTTGAAATAATGGCATTAAACCTTCGAAAAGGGGGGAAGGGGTGGATTTTGAATGTTTTAAAGACTTACTTTGAATTTTGCTAACCCTAACTCAAGAACCTAACCCCTATCTATTCCAAGTCCAACCGCTTCATAAATTCGAGGACAGATGGAAAGATAACTTAGGCTATTATTATATAGAGAATATTGATAAAAACTGCTATAATAATGTATACACACATTCTGATGTCATATGAATATGAGCACCCAATATTTTCAGCATATGTTATATTTTTGAAATATTTATGGGTAGTAAATGATTAGACCCACTCCTGGCATGGATTGTCCTAGCCGTTCGAAAATTGCCTTTAACCCTTCGAGTGGAACACATCGAGGAAAAAAGTTTCCAAAAAATACGCTAAAGTTTCATTGTGTCAGTGACCAAAGTGTTCTATGATGTTTTACTTCACCCTTTGTCGACTAGAATGGAATACGGGAAACCCACCCTCTTTATTGTCCCTTTACTTCCGGTTATAAATAGATATATAAATAGATATTATAGATTGTTCATTTTTAATACACATAAAGCTCTTCAAGTATCGAAGATCATCCCATAAGAAATAATGGATTCTAAAAGTACAAATAAAAATATTCTTTAAGAGAATTATTTATATTTTTTACCAAAGTCATCCAAGATATTTAAGTGGTGCAATGAGAGGTACATCTGTTACCGCAAACGAAATACTTCGAAATAGAGATTTACAAAGCCATGAAAAGCTATCATCGTATTTGTGCCTCAGGGGGTAGGGGTGCATCCCTCAATAAATGTCAGTCAAAGAGGGGTGCAGTTCCTAAACAATCGACTTGACCCTCCTACCGCAAAATTGCATGGCGAAAAGCACTGGCAGAAATGTACATTACATCCATTTTTCGGGGCGTTTTTGGAGGTCGAAAATTGTACGTGACAACGGCTTTGAAGACATCAATGGTTTGGCGGAATTGTACGTGCGAACCGCTTAGAGGGTTTAACACTAGAGTCACGGGAGGAGCTATTTTGAATCCAAAACTATTTTGTGTTATCTGGACATATTCATTCTATTTTAGATACCAATAACAGAAATAATATAATACTATAATTACTATCTGAAAAAAAATCTCTTAAGAAAATCGAAAATAGTTTTGATATAAAATGACCCCACCCTCGTTTCTATTGTTGAGTAGTAAAGATTCCTTTCATTTGTCCTCGTGTAGTAAACTAGTAAGGGGAAACAAAATCAAACTATCTAGAAAGGACCACACATCCCCTATATAATAATAGATTAAGTTATCTGTCGGTCTTTTCCTCGGATTTATGAAGAGGTTGGACCTGGAATGGATAGAAGCACCCATGTTGGATTCTTGATGAGTTAGGGTTAGCAACGTTCGAAATACACTCCTTCCCCCTTTTCTAGCATTTAATGCTCGTATTTCAAGCCTTATTTTCCCCGGTTAAGAGCAGGGGAATGAATTTATCAATTTATCACATAATAAATTGGTAAAAATACATTTTTTTCCAGAAATATGACATTATTTCTTTAACCATCTCATTTAATAACTTCTTATTTTAAATTACTTAAATATCGACTGCATTATTTTCATATGTTGTATTACTGAATTTAGATATTAAGTAAATAATTTTCTTTTATATTTGGCTTAAATAACAGATTACGTACATGTGGGATAATTTTAAATTTAATCATCGATTATTTTTTGCCTGAATGAAAGTTTTATCACTGGTATTAACAAGATAACTCAGTCTAGTTTTATACAGGAGATTATTCATTTTATAATTATAATTTAATTTTTATGAGTGAAAAGTACATTATTATTCTTCAAACCAATTCAATACTTCATCCATTCCATCCATATTCCTTACATTTTCATAGATTTATGCCATAAAAACCATAAAACTTACAGAATATTTCCTGCGAAATACTATAAAGACATATAAAGCCACATATATTGTACAGTTTCCTAAATTCTGTACTTGTATTTTTCAGCATATAACGTCATAGCTTCCAAGAAATATTTCAGCAAATAGAGAACATGAAATTTATGGTTTATTTATAGTGCCAGATTAAAGAATAAAACGATTCCACGTCTCTAGCACTAGACAAATATTAGCCTTTAACGGACTGATAGTCAGATATTTTTATACATACTTTTGATTAACATACTTTAACATACATTTTTTTATTAACATACATTTTGATTAACATACTTTGATAGATAGTAATTTACAATCAATAGAACGTCAAGAATCTTACGACTGTGTAAAACACCAAACTCTCTATGTACATTAATATTATGTATGTACACATATATATATAATATATAATATATATATATATATATACATATATATATACATATATACATATATATATATATATATATATACATATATATATATATATATATATATATATATATATATATATATATACATATATACATATATACATATATACATATATATACATATATATATATATATATATATATATATATATATATATATATATATATACATATATATATATACATATATATATATACATATATATATATATATATATACATATAAATATATATATATATATATATATATATATATATATATACATATATATATATATATATATATATATATATATACATATATATATATACATATATATATATATATACATATATATATATATACATATATATATATACATATATATATATATATATATATATATATATATATATATATATATATATATATATATTATATATATATATATATATATATATATATATATATATATATATGAAGCCCAGTGGCGTTGGGGTAGCGCTTCACAGGTCCGAAGTTCGATCCCCGGGCTGGGCAAGGTTGAGTCACTCTATCATCCCTTCAGTGCGTAGAAAATTTGAGAATATATATATATATATATATATATATATATATATATATATATATATAGATAGATAGATAGATAGATAGATAGATAGATAGATAGATAGATAGATAGATAGATAGATAGATATATAGATAGATAGATATATAGTATATATATATAGACATATATATATATATATATATATATATATATATATATATATAGATAATAGATAGATAGATAGATAGATAGATTAGATAGATAGATAGATAGATAGATAGATAGATAGATAGATATATAGATAGATAGATATATAGATATATATATATATATATATATATATATATATATATATATACATGTGTATATATGTAAACATATGTAATGATATTTTAACAAAATAACCTACTTATTTAAAATAATATTCTAACTATAATCCATATTATGTTTTCTTGGAATCATCTTTAAACATAAGTCCTTCAACCTGCTAGTTTCTTAATTTCTTAATCGATTTCATTAAAGTTATGTCTAATGTCTTTATTTATAAGAAGGACTAGACCTTTCACTAATGATGCACTATTAGCACTTGTATTGTTACTAGTAAGAAAAATTTACGCATACCTCTGATTTTTTTACAAAATTTTGTTCCATAAAACCTATTGCATCAGTTAGTCAATAATTTTTTTTTTTAAATATTGATCTCGATTTTGCAAAATTTTGCTTTTATTTGACGAATTGACGAATTTGACAAATCTAATATAATGTATAATTTTGTGATTGTAGTCACATTTTAATTTGAAGTATGCGTGAGCTCTAACAGACTGCATCTGACAGTTTCTTTAATGTACAAGTAAGTATAAGAAACTTTATTCAAACATTGCATTTGATCTGTATTTGTTGATGAAAATGAAAAAATATAAATAGCTATCAGGTTTTACTCTTGATTGAATGATTGTAATTATAATAACATTGTAATTATGATACATAAAAATGAGTAAAATTTTGGTTTTGCGGCCCTCTAGAAACGGTACATCCACATGTAAATGGTCTTCCTATTTTAGCCTGAAAATTTGTAGAAATTGTTTAAATCTTCTTAATCGCTTGCCAGATTATCCCGAGTTATCTCGTGTTCGTATATATTGCAGATAATTTTTATCCCGAGAAAACTCGGGTGAAGTAGAATTTGTCTGTAGAATTCGATTTTTTTTATCACGATCTTATTTGGCCTGGAAAAAATGAAAGGAAATATTTAGATTTGATGGGCAGTTTGCCAAGTTTCTTTGTTGTCGCGGTTCTTTTGGCCGGACTGGTTACTTGTTTTTCGAGGATTAATAAACTAATTTCAGAAAATCATCGTGACGAGTTTTCTGCCACACCAAAAAGATCCAGCATTAGTCCTATACCATTCAGATTAACATCAAGGCATTTTCTGTTTGTTATTTCTGCTACAAAAAAAAATCATATCCAACAAGACAGTGTACTCTGTACTCCCGTAAAACAGATTTCGGATAAGAAAACCGATCAGAGTTCCAGTGTATAAGACGTCAGGTATCACTTTGTGTTGTTCTTTGTTTCAAAGACTATCACACAAAGAATAATATTTAACTTTTTTCCATTTGCCCGAGATAAATCGGGATAGTAAGTTAATTTTAAAATTAAATGCTTTTACACCTGTAAAAAATTAAAAATTCAACTTAAAACCTACATATTTTTTCTTTTGTTTCACATGTATTTAATAATAATTTTTTTAAAAAATGATGATTTTTTGCATTTTTTAAAAGAGGCTGTTAAATATCAAAAGAATATTTATTATTAGAGCAAATTTTTATTGTTTTGTAAGTTTCTCATTTGGCTTTCTGTAGACTAGATTAAAATTTTAAAAAAGTTATTTTCAGCATGCTTACATAAGGATTATAAGCTTAAAGCTTTATGTCTTGACCAGAAATGGAAAATTTTAAAAGTAAAAAAAAATCTACATATAGATTACAAAAATGTTGACCTTTCTTGACAGAGATTAACAAGGTCGTTACTAAACTAGAGGCAATAATCAAACATTTTAGAGGCAATAATCAAACTATTATAATTCAACAAAAAAATATCTGCCCATTGTTATTGATCATGCCACTAGGTTTATTTGGATTTTCGCCTCAAAGAACGTTAACACCGTTACCTATATTAACTGTTTGAGACAAATTTTTCGACATCAAATGCCTAAGAAAATTTTGAGCGATAGGAATGCTGCTTTTACATCATCCAAATTCAAACACTTTTTGAGTAATAATAATATTAAACAGCTTCTAACTACATCCCATAGGCCACAAACAAATGGTAAAAATGAACGAGTAAATCAGATCTTAATAACTAGACTTAAATGTAAATTAAATTCATATCCTGGTAACATTTCGTGGACCAAATTATTACGTGAAGTAACTGAGGACTATAATGACACCCCTCACACTGTAACAAAATTTCTCCCTTCTTATTTAATGCATGGAAAATGACCATATCAAACCTTAATAGACAATCAGGAAATGTATCCTCCAATCGAAGAAGCTAAGAAGGAAAATTGATAGACAGAGGACTATAAGAAATCATGAAATAAATAAAGAAAGATATGACACCCATTTCAAAGAATATAAATTTAAAGTAGGTGATAAAGTAATACTAGAAAGTTTCTCATATCCAAACACTCCAAAAACACTCAAATCTTTAAACAATATTGAAAAGTGGAGATTGTGAAAAGAAGTTTATTTTACACTTTCAAATAAGAGAGGGATAAAGTGATCTATATACAGGGAGGGTGTCCCCAAAATGACTGCATAAACTCTGCACAGCCAGATTCCTCTTTGGGAGTACATAAAACTGCCCAAAGAAGCTTTCCTTTACGATCCATAGTTTACTAGAAAAAAACTTTACAAGAAAAAACACTTTATTGGATATATCAACAGCAGTATAATTCCTTACAGTTTGTAAGGCATTTCCATTACATCGGCGGTACATCAGGTACATGTTACAGTAGTCATGAACGGAATACATGGCCACCATACGGAGACTACCGGTAGATTCAAGATGCAGCCTTTTCAGTACTAGTTCAACCAGCTTAACGTCATTCCACGGCGCACGCGCATTTCATGATGCGATATACGAATCGAACGTTTTAAACATTATCGTCTGGAGAGACATGCAAATACTGCTGTTGATATGTCCAATAAAGTGTTTTTTCTTAAACAGGAAGTGACCTCATACTTTGTTTTTCGTATTTTTCTCGTAAACTATGGATCTTACAAGAACTCTTCTTTGGGCAGTTTTTTTGTATTCCCAACGAGAAATCTAGAAATCTAGATGTGCAGAGTTTATGCGGTTGTTTTGGGAAGCCCTGTATATATATATATATATATATATATATATATATATATATATATATATATATATATATATATATATATATATTTATATATATATATATATATATATATATATATATATATATATATATATATATATGTATATATATATATATATATATATATATATATATATATATGTATATATATATGTATATATATATATATATATATGTATATATATATATATATATATATATATATATATGTATATATATATATATATATATATATATATATATATATATATATATGTATATATATATATATATATATATATATATATATGTATATATATGTATATATATATATATATGTATATATATATATATATATATATATATATATATATATATATGTATATATATATATATATATATATATATATGTATATATATATATATATGTATATATATATATATATATATATATATATATATATATATATATATATATATATATATATATATATGTATATATATGTATATATATATGTATATATATATATATATATATATATATATATATATATATGTATATATATATATATATATATATATATATATATATATATATATATATATATATATATATATATATATATATATATATATATATATATATATAACGCATTTTCTCTCGTGTTTCCATCTAAAAACTGTTACCCTTTAAAAACCTTAATTTCTTGGTTCCTTGGAAAATTTTTTTGTAAGGTGCTGAGTGGCTAGATAAAAGGAATAGAAAAACTAAATTTGATTTTGAAAAGTGTACCAGGAAAAATATGTATAGCATACACCTAGGATAGAAATTCTCTGCAATACATTTTAGAGAATGTTCAGATTGATCAGAAATAGCATTATTAAATTTGTTTATGAATGTAATTGTTTCTCTTTCTCACTTTTGTTGTGTTTAGTATAATGGGTTTATGTTTGTAACAATACGTTACATTCGGTTCAGCTTTTTTTACCCCTTGTAGTGAGCCATCGTCAATGAAATACAGTACAGGACCCGTTTGAACTAGAAGAAACTTCGGATTTCTCCCAACCAATAGAAGGGCACTTTAGTTTGGTGGCTTTCTGATCCCTCCGTTCTTGAAATGGACCCCTGTTTTTTTCTCCGCGGGGCAGTCCGATTTTTTGGGTCAAAGTTGTTACCAGAGGTGACAAGAGGGTGAACGCTGCTGGTATCCGCGGCTTTCGGGATAGACATTTTTTGGAGCGATAAGACAAAGAGGAAAATCAACGCCATATTGTTTTTTAGGGGCGACCCCGACTCGATATCTACAAATGATAAGCTGATTCCAGTTGTATTCCTTAGGCATTTAATGTTTGAAATTTTTTAATCAAGACACATTTCTCCATTTGTTTTTTAATGAGTTTAATTTATTATTCTTAAACAATAAACACTCAAGATAACATTATTTTTACAATTGCATAAAATAGGAAGGAAAACATTTGAGTATGAAATACCCAAACGTAATCCGTTGATTCCCTGTTAAAGTGTAATCCGTTGATTTTTCTAGCCCATGTGATGCCAAGTTAGCCAAAGTTTACAAAATTTGTAGATTACTCAACATAAAATAGCAGAATTATACCACTATGTTTACAATTAATATAGAAGATTCTCAGATGTTACACGAAATATTAATTTTATGCGCTAACGATACGCTTTCGTGCTACGTGCATAAATATAAATACTTCCGCTCACAGTCATAACATCCTTTAAGCAATTTTCTATTGCAGAGAAATTCATGTTATTGTAATATTAAAGCTGATTTTGGATTTTTTCTAAGATTATACATAACAAAAAGTTAATGTAGCATGAGAACTTATCTACATGCATGCATATTTCGAATAAAATAATACTTTGGAAAAGATTGCATTAAAATCCTCACCATATTTGATTAATATACTGTCGGAATAAATAATTTTATAGCTAATTTATTCTGAAAGAACTAAGCTCTACACAAAATGCACAAACAAGGTAAAGAAATAAATTAAATAGCTAGTCCTTTGTTGAACGGAAGAAAAACATATTTTATGCAATGGTGCTTAAGCATAATTAACTTTATTTGTAAAAGTCTTATGTAATCCTAGATTACACATCTACAATAACATCAGATAATTCGGAATCATACTTCTAAAGCAAAAATCTGACTAAAGTTTGGAATGCATAATATATGCAAATACTCCAAAAAAATCCCCTAATCTTTTTACATGCAGGACGTTTAAAATGGCAAATTCTTTGTTAGTACAGAAGCCGGGATTAGAAAAGAATTGTAACTAAATGAATAACTTTTCAGGAAAATGCATTAAGGATAATTGTTTTATAAGCCTGTCCTGTAAGATTGAATCTCAACTAGCATGTTTTGAGAATAACGTGCGTTAGAAGAAATTAGTCTTTACTTCTTGATTTAAAGTATTTAAAGATTACGTATCCAGAACGCAATGTATACGATGTATACATATATATATATAAGTGTGAAACCAGTAAAAATATTCTTAACTGATAACATTGCAAAACTAGTTATAATTTTATAATTGATAACGCTTCCTTGGAAATGTAGTGCAGATGCAGTCATTGTTGCAGATGCAGTCATTTATTTTAAACCATAAATCAAAAATTAATGACTTCATGTGAATTATGAAATCTTGTGTATCTAATCAGAATAATTTTAATCATTATTTTTTTTAACATGAAATTTTCTTAACTTAAAACATGAAATCTGACATGAAATCTTCTTAACTTATTTCTATACAATCCCCTAAATCTTTTTTTTTTTTGTGTGAGGGCATTATAGTCAGGGTAAGGTTTGATAAAGGGTCCCTAAAGTTTTGATGTGACTATTATTAAAAAACGGCACATTACTACAAAACTCTTTTCTGAAAGACAAAAATATATTTCGAAACATGCAAATGCTCTCAAATCATCAAAATAATTTTTATTTTTCTCTACTTCACACACAATGCAGGAATTTATCTCTGAAAGTGAGCTAAGAGAAACGATATTACCCACTATTTTCAATTAAGGTATTTTACTTGGTTTAAATGACAGTTTTTGGTGAAAAAACGAGAAATTTCTGAATTGCTTTTTTTGAATGAGAGAATTTTAGAGTTAGCCTTTCAAAACAGCTTTTCTTTTGTCTTTACGTTTTAAGAAATAGACGTTATGACGATTTTAGTTTTTGTCTACAATCTAAAATTGCATTTAAATAACTGGAAGTTTTATTGTAAATGGATTTTATTTGTAAACAAGTAGTTAAACTGAAGCTTTTATCTTAAAAATTGTCATTTGCAGATGATTTCAGTTTTATTCTTAGTATTTTAACTGACTGAAAGAGACATTTCGTAAAAGTTTTCTGCAATATAAACTTTAAAAGCATTTTGTTTTAAACAAAAACTTTCACGTTTTATGCTCAGAATTATCATGATAACAAAACATTCTTTTTATTATAACATATTATTGATCTTGTCTTATGCAACTTGGTGAAACTACAGTGCTCTCCAAAATGGCTCCAGACAGTGTATGAGAGTCTATTGTCTCTCTGCTTATGGCGCCTCTTCAGGCGGTTACAGTCAATGTACGTTCGCTGCCAGTGGTCCGAGGAGTCCATGGAGTAAGCGCGTGCGTTGCCGCAGAACCCCCCTTATAGTGTTAACGTCAAGCCGCAAATCTAATGGGAAATCTGACACGTCTGCCAGATTGGCTAAGTGGAGGTTCGGTGACATCTATTGTAGGTCTTTCCTCGGGGCAAATAGAGTTGTCTGCTTGGGACGTCAGAATGGTAGATGGGGGAGACTGATGACGTTCTGCCGTTCCCAGCAGGAAGTCTGGTTTCAGTCGGTGTAGATGAGACTATTGTCTCCTTTTTATTAATTTTTATTTAGTGCTTGTGGTTGGAGGAGAGATACCGTCATAAATACACCGTTACTTGGTTAAAATTATGAAATATAAAGATGATATAAATATGTGACTCAAGTTTTCAACTTGTGCCTTATGTTTGTGCTTTCAGAATGCTAATAAAATAATCTACAGTTCAAAATACTTTTGAAATTTAATATTTCAAATAATCGAAAATATATTTTACAATTTTAATAAAATATTTTTATCAATACAAATGATCTGTTCATGATATTAAGCAATTTTGATGGTATTATGCTGAAAGAAGTTGCACCGGGCCTCCGAGGCCCACGCTCTCGCGAGTTAAAATACTAAAGTGATAATTAATTGGTATATGTTAAGCACCACCTTTTATTTTTAGTTGCATAACCCATCTTAATAACCTTCCCTTATCCTATAAAAGTTCCTCACGCAATTTCTGTATATCAGCACATTACAATTTTCATATAGGAGCTTTTCCCACAACTTCTCTCCCATGAGCGGTTTTGAATTTTTCTTTTTAGTGCATTTTTGTCCATTACAATTTTCATATAGGAGCTTTTCCCACAATTTCTCTTTCATGAGCTGTTTTAAATTTATTATTTTTATTTTTTAGTGCATTTTTGTCCATTACAATTTTTAAATAAGAGCTTTTCCCACAGCTTCTCTTTCATAAGCTGTTTTGAATTTATTTATTTTTTCTTTTTAGTTAATTTTAACCTATTACAATTTTCATATAGGAGCTTCTCCCACAATTTATCTTTCATGAGCTGTTTTAAATTTATTTTTTTAATTTTAATACATTTTTGTCCGTTACAATTTTCAAATAGGATCTTTTCCCACATCTTCTTTTTCATAAGGAGTTTTGAATTCATTTTTTTTGTTTTTAGTTCATTTTAACCTATTACAATTTTCATATAGGAACTTTTACCGCAGCTTCTCTTTCATAAGCTGTTTTGATTTTTTTTTTTAACTTCTTAGTTCATTTTTTGTCTATTACAATTTTTGTATAGGAACAATCCCTACAACTGCTCTTTCATGAGGTCTTTTAATTTTTTTTTTATTTTTTATCTCACTTTTGTCCATTACAATTTTCTTATAGGAGCAATCTCTATAACTTCTCGTTTATGAGCTGTTTTAAATTTATTTTTTTTACTTTTTAGTGCATTTTTATCCATTTTCGTTAAATAAAAACAATTTAAAAAATACTTTTTTTATTTAATTTTTTTCAGAATTTAGTACTTGTACCTTGTAGTCCTTAAGCATATACAATTACTTAAAAAGATCAACAAGTACGTGTTAAAAAAGCAAGGGGTTCAATTTTTGATTCCATTTGCATGGATTTCATGTAATAAGTAATAATTTCAAACCCTCTCTTTTTGTTGTGTTTGATATATGATAAACTTTTAATCAGTTGAAGTTATTTAACATGAGATATCATGTATTATTAATCAGCAAAAGGAATCATAAATTGCATAAATTATTTTTCAACACGTGTATATTGAACGTGTAATAAAGCCTTTAAGCACATTCTCGTCCATATCATAGTTCATCTCCTTGGAAATGCATCACAAAAAACAGTTTTCTATATACAAGATCCGTCCCAAAAGTAATGAGAAATAAAATAAATTAAATAATCGCACTTAAAAATGAAAAGATAATGATGATTATATCTTACATGAGAGGTTTAAAAAGCAATTATTCTTAATTCCTTCAACTTCAAATATTATACTTTAAATTATTATTTAAGCCTCCTTAAATGATGAATGGGGACTTTCATTCAGCATATCTCATATGCATATATCTTTCATTTTCCTTTCCCTGCATATTAGACAAAATTCTTTCCAGAAAACTAACAGAGAAATTATCATTTTTAAAACTTTCTCGTGTTATGGGATTATGATATTGCTTTACTGTAATTATTGTACATTCCAACTGCAAAAATTATTTGTAACGTTAAAAGTGTGTTACTGAATTCCTTAAAGAATTACTTGGGATATGTAATCCAAACGTAAATAATATTTCTCTGAATAAATTTGTATGTGTATACCCTATTGCATAAGGCATAATTTTCATGTGATTTCCAAAAGAATGGGGAACTTAGTTTATCTTTAAACTATTTTTATACTTCAATTGAAGAGTTTAGAATTTAAATTCTAAGATAAATCTAGTAGTTGCAGTGTATATTAATAAAACAGAAATTGGATTCATGCTTAAGACAATATATAATAAAGTATGATTTTATTTTACATTATTTTTACTGTAACATGATTTAAAATTCTCTCCCTATTTATAAATGAATTTGTATCTATCTGTACTCGATAGACTCAAAAACCATACATCCAATCGCCGTGAAAATTTAGAAAATAATTAGGTATAACCCTAGGAAGGTTTTGTAATTTTTTAAATTTCGAAATCCATTCCTTCCCTATTTTTCGAGCGTTTCATGTCATTATTCTAAGCATTGTTTTCCCTGATTAAAGGCAAGCGATTAACTGTTCAATTTATTGCATCATAACTAAGTGAAATAAGCAATATTTCTAGGAATGTGACGTCATTCCGTTTATCCAACGTAATTGTTTTAAACGCAGTTTTCCTCGGTTAAAAGCAGGAGGTTAAAATTTTCAATTTATCACATAATAAAAAGGTGAAAACGATATTTTTTTTATAATTATGACGTCATTACTTTAAATATCTCATTTATTCATTTCTTATTTTATATTATTTAAACATCGTGCGCAGTATCCATTCGATTTGACCTGGAAATTTAGATATAAATTGATTAACATTCATTTCTATGGGACGCAAATTATAGCATTTTTATATAAGAACTAATTTTAAATTTAATTCTCGGTTCATTTTTAAGTTACAATGAAATGTTTTTCAATAATATTCTAAGAACAAAAAATACAAATTTCGGTGATTTTCATGGGCAAATAAAAACCTATCATTTTATAGATTTATCTTCATATTCATATTGTTGTCAATATGAATGTGTGTTTCTGCTTCATACAAAACCATGTGGTTTCTCATAAATTTCCTTAATTTTGGACAACATTTATTAATACCACAAAAATTAGCACTGCTGTCAAAACCTCTGCTTCCTATTCTACCACGTAATATGGCAAGATCTATTAACGTTGCTAATCAACGTACAGTAGTGATATAATAGTATAAAAACTGAATATTGTTATAATACTTTTATAATACAAATATATAAATATGCCAATGACTTGAACTGTACTGTGACGAATTTAGAGTTATGCACGAAAAAAATCTTTGTTTAAAAGTAATACATTAAGTTTACCGTAGCAAACCACGGGCAAACTTGCTAGCAAATTATATATTGCACATTTTTATGTAAAAGTAAGGAAAAGAATTATTTTTAAAATATTTGACATCACCAAGCATACATTCATCACAAACAAAATTAGATCAAATTAAAATCCCCTCACCGCCTGTACATCGATTCGTTCTAAAGCCGCTTCCACTGACCCCTGAGCCACAGATACGTTGGCAGTGAAGTGTTTCAAGCGGCATTATAATAATCTCAGTAAGCGCACAATTCTGAATTTTTAATTAAAAACCATTTTCTATCGGACCAATTTGTGAATCTAAACCATTCTCGAATCAACTTAATTACAAACATAAAATTTCATAAAAATCAGTACAGCCGTTTAGGAGGAGTTCTGTTACAAAAGCACGGAAGAATTTTATATACAAAGATATAAAACCCGACAGACGTTATGCTATTTTAACGCTATAAATCTAAAAATTATAAAATGTTGTTAAGTACATTATAAATTGGACGATTTTGATGGAAATGTAAGGAAATTTTTTTTAAATACTTGATGCCACCAAGCGTACAGTCTTCACAAACGTAATTAGATTAAATTAAAATTCCCACATTGCCTATAAGAGGATTCGATCCTGAGAATCACCACTGAGCCACAGATACGCTGGCAGTGAAGGATTTTAAGCGATAATCTCAATAAGCTAACAATACTTTTATTTATAATTTTTTTATCGGTTCAAATTGTGAATCTGAATAATTATGCAAACAACTTAATTATATGCACAAAATAGTCCAACCGCTTAGCAGGACTTCTATTACAAACACACTTACACAATAATTTTATATAATATATATATATATATATATATATATATATATATATATATATATATATATATATATACATATATATATATATATATATATATATATATATATATATATATATATATATATATATATATATATATATTTATATGTATATATACATATATATATATATATATATATATATATATGTATATATATATATACATATATACATATATATATATATATGTATGTATACATATATATATATATATATATATATATATATATATATATATATATATATATATATATATATATATATATATATACAACTTAATTATATGCACAAAATAGTCCAACCGCTTAGCAGGACTTCTATTACAAACACACTTACAGAATATTTTTATATAATATAAATAAATAAATATATATATATATATATATATATATATATATATATATATATATATATATATATATATATATATATATATATATATATATATATATATATATATATATATATATATATAAATATATATATATATATATATATATATATATATATATATATATATATATATATATATATAATTATATGTATATATATTATACATATTTATATGTTTATATACATATATATATATATGTATATATATATGTATATTATATATATATATATATATATATATATATATATATATATATATATATATATATATGCACACATATATACAACTAAAAAACCAAAAGAAGCCAAACGATCTGTACCTAAAGAAGCAGAACGATCCGGGGAAGTCATTTCGCCCATTCACGTTCCGATATTCCAATTAGTTCGAAAGATATGAGCGAAAAACCGACCAAAATGGCCCTTTAATTTTTCCGCACGAGCAATTCCATTGTTGAGTTGGCGTCAAAAATTGGCGGTGTTTATTTAACTTTGGCATTATTAACGCCTGCTCATTGGTATTCCAAGTAACATAAAAAAGTATCTACACTATTAAAATTCAAGTAGAAATATATATATTTATGATGGCATTTCTGTACATGAGACTATTTTCGAATCAGTTAGAAGCTGAATTCATCTCTTTTAGAAAATCGCTTTTTTTTTCCTATTTTATTATCTTGGCGAGATTTTATTTTCATTAATTTAAAATTCGCCATGTTTTATCAAATTTTTGTTTGCATTTTATAATTGCCATTTCTTAAACAAAAACTAACATATGATTAAAGTTTTTTTTTATTTTAAATTGGACTTTTGTTTATTAAATTGGACAAGAACTCGCCAAAACCTTTATTTTCATTTATATCATTTCTTTAATGAATCACATACATTTTAATAAGCTTCTAATATTAAAATTATATAAATAACTTTAAAAATCATACAAATAATTATAATGGGTGAATATTAGAAATTTATAGTATTAATATTTATAATCATATTAATATTATTAAATTAATAACATGCTTCTAAATTTTCCATTGAAATAATGTTTATCGAGACATTATAAGAGAATTACCCTATCTGCCGCATTATTATAACGCGAATGTCGCCTGTGATATATTTCAACTACAATAGAGTAGCACCCAAAATATCTCTAATTAAAATTCAATTAATAAATTAGTGTAACAAGCAAACGACTGACTCCATGAAGTGAGTGAAATAAAATACTGCTCAACTCGCGGGCAGTAAAATTTCAAATGCGTGGAATAATTTAATTTTAGTTCTTTCATATCTTCAGACTTGAAGGTTCATAAAAGAAATTTTAAAAACGTTTCAAGAAATAATTTTAAATTTGCTTTTCCAGGTATCATCTTCTTGCAGGAGCTTCAAAAATTTGTAGGTACATGAGAATTTTTGTTTATCACTAGAGGGCATAATGCCTCACTATTAAAAAGTATCAGCATTGAATATATATGCATATAATGTGTGTGGGGAAATATTACTTAAATATTAATATCTTTTATATTAGAGTTATTATATTAATGAAATTTATGTAAATATCGAACGATAGGTACATCAGAACAATTTGCAATTTGGCGATAAATCTCTAAGCATGGTAGCTTAACTTTTTCTTCTGATCTATTCGAGTTCAAACAATCTGTATCTATATTTAAATTTATATAATATTGTATCTATCTCTCCTCATACAAGCTTTTTCTTATATATTAAATGCGCGTAATGTTTAAAAGAAATTAGAGTGAACCATTAGTCGTTCACTATGGCTATTTTTTAATAATATGAAGATTGGCATTGAACACTGTTGAAGGATTGAATTGTACAAAAATATAAATGTCTGTTTTCTAAGTGGTTTTGGTTGATAAAAAAAGAGTATATAATTTTATTCCAATAGTGCACTCTGCGTCCATTAAAGTCGCCAAAAAAAAAAAAAAAAACCAAGGAATTTCATATTGGATGTAATATCTTCTTTTTTGTAAATATCGCCAATAATTTCGCCAAATATAGCAAGGGGCATACTATTTAAAATATCACCCCAAAAATATCATTAGGAGTTATTCTTAAGGGAGTAATTATTGCAAAATTTTCGCTAAATTTTATTATAACTTTAAGAAAGCAGTTAGTCCAGTTGGCCGTATCCCAGTTCGGGGAGCCCGCTGAACCAAGTTCATAGCCACGCCAAGCGTGAGTGATGTCTCCAAATTCTAGAACCCAGTTTTCTGGCAAGCCTTGCTCTATTTTTTTTATTTATTTTATTTTATTTTTTATTTTTTATTTATCTTTTTTTTTAATTTCTATTAATTTTAACAAAATTATAAACCTTTTTTGCTCAAAATAAGCTTTGGAATTGGGTATAAAATTAATACAAAAATAAACAGAAATTGTAAACATCACTTGGCGACAATTTGGCGATCATTTGTGCAAAAAAGAACCAAAAACATGGCAGCAAGCCCCCGGAACTAGGATTCTACACCGCAAAAAAGTTAAAAATAGAATTTTGCATTCTTTTTGGTAATCGTTTGACCTATTAATATAGAATTCGTCAGAAAAAGCATTATTTATTATTACTATTATTATTATTATTTATATTTATAATTTAATGATTTAATGATTTTCCTTATTTATTATTATTTATTCAAAAACTTAATATGTTTAGATTTTCGATTAACGTTTAAAATGTGTGTTCAAATAATATAATTGTTCTCGGTGTTTTAGCATTATTGATATGTTTTATCAATATTAATTTTGTATATTTCTTTCATTTTCAGTTCAATTGCACCATTTTTATTTATCCAATTTTTAGACGCCAATCTGTATGCCCCCTATTTTTAGTTACACTTGGCGGAATTCGGTATATATTTCTTTTAATTACGTGTTATAAAATTTGAAATCTGTTAAGTAATTTAATTCCTCTGAAATATCTTTTTCACGTAATATAAT
>CM063497.1:106935382-106945382 GCA_032207245.1 Pardosa pseudoannulata | reverse complement strand
ACTGGGCACAAATTATTCATATATACACATAAGTAAGACAATTTATTATTACTATTATATTTTATTAACTGTCAAATATCTCTATCCAAATGCTTTAAAATGATACTTATAGTGTTTTTGTCAAAAGAATTTCATGGTCAGGGAAAAAATTCCACCCAAACATGCCGAACGATGGCTGAATAGTTAGGGTGCTGGCCTTCGGAACCGGAGTTCGTGTGTTATGGCATGGATGTTCGTAGCTGTTCGGAATCGGCTTTAAGCAGTAGGTCTCGTTAGCCCTCGTGTTGTGAAAAGTAGACCGTAGCACTCCAAAACCAAACCGCCCAAAACATTCGCGTGTGCACAGCGTACGCTGTATAGTCTTCCGGCACGAGAGACATTTTGAAAATTTCATTTTGGCAGGAGTTTAAAAGTATTTGCCCACCCCTGGTTTAAAGGGAGTGAAAATTCAAGAACGACAAGAGACTCACTGAATAAGTTATCCCTTGAGCCTGCAAAAAGACTCCGAACAAAAAAAAATAAAAAGACTAATTCCATACTGAGAATCGAACAAACATTCCTTCAAGTTACATTTTAATAAATTTTAACTATCATAAAAAAATTTTTTAAACAACTTTATCATGTACTGTCAACATTATAATTCTTTTACATCAGTTTTACAATAACATATAAATTCAAAAACTTTAAGAAACATTTATTAATAATGATGAGAAAAAAAAGACAAAATGTATGCTAAAAATTAATGTAAAAACATGAAACGTCATAAAACACTTTATCTAAATATCATTCATAACAATTCAAACCTATAAAAAGCAGTAATTCAAATTATAAATGATAACATAAGTGAATAAAAAGAAGTTAATAATAACTGGATAAAAAATTAAAGATAAAATCATCCGTATCTAAATTTGTTATAGTTCTTACTCAGCACAGGCCTTTCGAATCAAAGACCATACTCCGCAAAATTGTCCTAATATCATTAACACTAAACATACCAACACTCGCTACATACCTATTTCTACCATAGCCGGTCAAATGACCGGACTTTATTTTTTCTGATTATGAATGTATGAAATATGAAAATTGAAAGGAAATAGACGAATAAACTTTATTATAATTAAACAAAATTGTATATTATCAGTTTTTATGTATTGCAAACACAAAGAATAAGAATTTTTAATTCATTTCCCATCGCATTTGTTACATAAACCTTATGGGTCATTTGACCCGTTATTTGGTATGTTTAGTGTTAAATTCAGAAAGTATCAAAATATCCGTTCAGTTCATAAGTGTCGAAACATCTGTTCAGAGTGTAGAAAAGTTTCGCATCGTAAAGAATCAAAACATCACATTTTCATAATGCTTGGTTTATATCATAATTTAGGCAAGTCAGTGTAGAAAGAAACAGCCGCTCCATAACAATTTAGAAGATTGTAGCTAGATGATCACAAGGTCACAGCAAATTCACATGATCTATTGAATTCATAGAATAATAATCGCGCTCTATCGGAATTAAATAAATTTTTCCCGTCCTCAAAAATTCGCCTATGTAGGTGAGTCCTTACTACGGATCACAAAATAAAAATTAAATTTCTCTAAAATCAAAATTTTTAAATTCCTATCAAATTATTAAATTAGCCTGGGAGTTCACACACGCGCAGCAAATTTTAAACCACGTTTAAAAATAAAAATATTATTGTATTTAAGAAAAATTTGTGTAAACAAAATTTATAAACCGAACCACCGAAGATAGTAAATCATTAATAAAATATAAATATCAATTCAAATTTAAATATTTTTCAATACTGTGACTGAATTTTTACATGAACTTTAAAATCAAATGAAATCTATAATTATTAAAACAATTTCTATTACAAACAATAAATATGAAAAATAATTTAAAGTACTGCTGTTTGATTGTTCATAAAATTATGTTTCTTGATTCTTGTTTACGCATAATTTGCACAGTAAAATAAACCAAAATTATTAAATTTTTATACTGTTAACATAAAAATAAACAAAATTATTCTTAAATCATTTCTTTATCATATCTTTTAAGTATTATGAATCAAAACAGAGAAAAAAACATAAACTTTTTTTTAGAATTATCCCATATCTAGAAATATTATTAATTTAAACAAATTTAGATCACTAAATCCTCAAAAGTTTTCTAAAGTATATTGAATAAAGTAAAGTTTTATTATTTTTTTTTATTAGTTTCTGTTTTGATCTTCTTAAAGACCGGTTGAAATTATATAATAGTTCAAATATGTCTACAAGAAGATTAAAGCGTTTGAAAACTGACAATTTAAAAGAAAGAAGTAGACAATATTCCTCTCTTAGCTTGCATTCAAATTGGAAATAAAAAATAGACCTTCCAGTGGAAATATTTAGTGGGTGACCCGCGGTAACTCAGTCGGGCAACGCTTTCGTGACTGGAGGGTTAAGGGTCCTGTACTCCAGCCGATTTAAGATCAGCCATGGTCGTTTAAGGTGATTGGGGCAAGTAAAATATGTTCGTGGTCACAATTTCCTCCAAGTACTAAATCAGTATCTCTAGGTGTGGCAGGCCAAGCTTATGGGTTTTCTGATTCGTCCCTGCTTCTAAATTCCGAGGACCCACGTGATCTAAAAGTTGTACTTTCACCCTTGAGATGCTTGTTGAAACGAAAGGGGCACTTCCTTGCCTTAACCCTTTTTATCCTGACGGGCTGGACAGCGTCTCTCGCTTCCACGACCACGAGCTTCAAGCCGTACGTGTTCTGTGGATAGTGCTAAATGAGAGACAACCTCAGGGTTATACCTCCTTTACGGGTGTCACGACCTGAGGTTCACCTGAGTGATCTTTTTCTAGTGTCTTCTCTGGTAGACCAGAACTTGACTCTGTAGCACTTGTTCCTTACCGGAGTTGACCAAATTAATTCTCGAGCCTTGACGGGCCTCGCGTAGGTCAGCTGCAGTTTTATAGCTGTTGGGATTGCTGTCGTGGCGACTTGTTTGTCAGTAGTTGTATGTCTTCGGATGGGTCAGGGTAAGAATTCTCCTTATCCTGACGGTACTTATAATTACAGCTTCAATCAAACACCTATATCTTCCTAATAAAGCTGTTTTTTCCAGACAGTACTCACAAAGACCTGAACGATGCAGTTCCTACAGTAAAAAAGAAAATGACATCCCCAAACAGGAATTCTTTTTATTCGCATAGTAGGGAATTATAATTGGTGTGCTGCATTCGAAGTTCATTTTGTGGTAGAGTTGATACCCGTGTTGTTCAGTTGAGTAAATTTAGTGGTTTATTAAGTACCAGCTGCAAAATTAACGACTAAAATACACTAAAAATTAATTTTCTTTTTTCTATCATTATTCTCCATTAAAACTTATCTAATGACTCAAAAATGCAATAAGAAAGTTGATGGTAAATTAATTCATATAAAGGGTTGATATAATGGGTTAATACGTAGCGCATGCTCAATCGTACTTGGTTTGACCAAGTGGAATAAGGCAACGACATTTAATAGCGTTGTCGCAAAACGTGAAGCAGCTTTTAAAGACTTAAAAACTGAAAGAGGAAAAATATGAAGACATTGAAGACAAACTTATTTTGTAGTTCAAACAAGCGAGGTCAGGAAACATCAGTATAAATAGAACGATTCTAAGGGAAAAGGCAGAAAAAAAAATTTAAAATAAATAAATACAGTAACATCTAACGGGAGAGTTGTCAAAATGAAAAATAGAACCCGATTGATACACAAATCTCTTAATGGAGGAAAGCAATACTGTTAAATGCAAGAAGTAGAATGGAAAGAAAATGAGTTACCAAGCTTGATATCTGGCTATAAAGTAAAAGACATTTTCAATATAGTTGAAAGTAGCCTCTTTTTCATTCTGCTGCCAAATAAAACCTTTTGTTTTAATGGGGAAAACTGAAGTGGGGGAAAAATGAGCAAAAACAGTTAAAAGTTTTGTTAGACAAGAATAAATATGGTAGAGATAAACTATTAATTTTAGTAGTAAGAAAATAGAACTAACCCCATTGCTTTAAATGCGTAAAATCTCTTCTATGTTCATATGAGACCAATAAAACTTCATGGATGACTATATAAATTTATGAATATTATTTAATGCAATAAAACCCAAGAAATGCAAAGGAAAAAAGAAATATTCTTGTTTTTGTAGATAAATATTCAGCCTATTCGAAATGTTCAAAATCTAACAATGTTAAAATTCCTTTTATCACCAAACTCCACATCTCTTTTACACTCAATGGATTTAGTTTTAGTTAACACATGGCATGCGAGACACATACTAGTACGTTTTCTGACGATTGAGACACGAGAGCGGGTCACGTACTAGTACGGGTTAGTGTAAAAACATGGTTTGTTTGTGGGTACAAATATAACGGTATATACAGGAAAACGAAGCCGAATGTTCTTGTCTACTACATAGATTCTTGAAAAATTGAGACAAATAAAAACTAGTTTTTACATCAGTCGATGTGGAACCACAGAATGGGAAGGTTGATTAAAAAAATCAATTTAGATTTAAAATTCACATTTTATTTATCCTTGCGAAAATGATATTATATGTATGTATATTTATAAATTATATATATATATATATATATATATATATATATATATTTCTTTATTTGTCTATCTATATATTTGTTTATATATTTCAGTATAAAATACGAAACGTTGGTTAAAAATTAAGTAATTTTCGATCTTTTGAGATTTAACTGAATAACTAAATCTACTCTCAAAACGCCCACTCCCAGTACAGTACCGCTGTGAAATGTACCCACACACAATATATTAAGACAGAAAAACCATATTTTATGCAGAGATTAGTAAAGTGGTTATTATAATGAAACTAGAAAATACAGGGAGAGATGCCCTGAAAGTATATATTTCAGAATCCTGGCATTTAATTGTATATTAGTAGGACTCAGTAAATTCTTATTTAATTTCTATTCTGCTTTAAAAAAGCTGCTCTTCTTTAAAAAGGTTTAGTAGACAGCAATCAGCCAGTAATTGACAAAAAAGAATGGACTACTTTACAAAGTGAGTTAAATTTCTGCTCATCGTTTGATAAATATATCCAAACTCATGATCATCTAACATCATGCGAAATTTTGTCGATAAATGACATTTGTGGATTGTAACTTCAATCATAGATGCAAAAGAATTACCATTGCTCTGTGTGCAGTCGTAAGCAAGGTGGTTGAAAAAACAAAAACAGCATTTTGAAAAAAAAATGAAGTAAAATGAATTTAAAGATCGTCTATAAAGTAAAAAAAATCATTCTAGATGGAAGTAGCTTCTTTTTCATTCTGTTGCCAAATAAAACCTTTTGTTTTAGAGGAGAAAACTGCAGTGGAGAAAAAAATGAACAATTAACAGTTAAAAGTTTTTTTGGACAGGAATAAGTAGTGTAGCGAGGAACTATCAATTTTAGTAGTAAGAAAATCGAACAAACCCCCTTTCTTTAAATGCATAAAATAACTTCTATGTACATATGAGAGCAATACAGCTTCATCGATGGCTATATCAATTTAAGAATATTATTTAATGCAATAAAACTAAAGAAATGCAAAGAAGATAAGAAATATTTTTCTTTTTGTAGATAATTGTTCAATCTATTTGAAATATTTAAAATTTAACAATATTAAAATTCCATTCTTACCACACAACTCTACATCTCCGGTAAATGCATTTAGTTTTAGTTAACACAATTGTATGCGGGACATTTACTAGTAAGTTTTCTGACGATTGATACTTGAGCGCGGGTCAAGTAGTAGTACGGGTTAGTGTAACAACATGGTTTGTTTGTGGGTACAAAAATAACGGTATATACAGTAAAACGAAGCCGAATGTTCTTGTCTACTACATAGATTTTCGAAAAAATGACACAAATAAAAACTAGTTTTCACATCAGTCGATGCGGAACCACAGAACGGGAAGGTTCATTAAAAAAAGTTTTAGTTTTAAAATTAACATTTATTTATCTTTCCGAAAATGATATTATATATATGAATATTTATATATATGTATTTGTATTTATATATATATAATATATATATATTTGTTAAATTGTCTATTTTTATATTTGTTTATATATTTCAATATAAAATACGAAAAGTTGGTTAAAAAATTAAATAATTTTCGATCTATTGAGATTTAACTGAATAACTATATTTACACGCAAATTTTTACGCTCCCGGTACAGTACCGCTGTGAAATGTACCCACACACAATATGTTAATACAGAAATACAATATTTTATGGAGAGATTAGTAAAGTGCTTATTAATGAAACTAGAAAAGACAGGGAGATTAGTACTGAAAGTATATACTTTAGAATCCTTGTATTTAATCGTATATTAGTAGGGTTCTATAAATTCTAATAATTTCTATTCAGCTACCTAAAAACCTGTGATGTTTGAAGCAGATTTAGTAGACAGCAATCAGCCAGTAATTGACAAAAATTAATGGACTACTTTAGAAAGTGAGTTAAATTTTTGCTCATCATTTGATGATTATATCCAAACTCATGCTCATCTAACATCATGCGAAATTTTGCCAATGGATGACTTTTGTGATTTATAATTCAATCATAGATGCAAAAGAGTTCCCATTGCTCTGTGTGTAGTCGTAAACAAGGTGGTTGAAAAAACCAAAACAGGATTTTGAAAAAATTAAAGTAAAAAGAATTTAAAGATAAAGTCTATCAAGTAAAAAAAATCAATATAGATGAAAGTAGCATCTTTTTCATTCTGTCTCCAAATAAAATCTTTTTTTTAGTAGAGAAAACTGCAGTAGAGGAAAAATGAACAAGGAAGAGTTAAAAGTTTTGTTGAGCAGGAATAATTAGGGTAGCGAGAAACTATCAATTTTAGTAGTAGAAAAATCAAACAAACCCCGTTCCTTCAAACATGTAAATTCCCTACTATGTACATATTAGAGCAATAAAGCTTCCTCGATGACTATGTCAATTTATGAATATTATTTAAAGCAATAAAACCCAAGAATGACAACGGAGGAAAGAAATATTTTTCTTTTCGTAGATAATTGTTGAACCTATTCAAAATATTTAAAAATATAACAATATTAAAATTCCTTTTTTACCTCCCAATTCCAAATCTATTGAGTGTAAAACGCAATGGATTTAGTTTTAGTTAACACATTGTATGGGAGACACGTAGTAGTACGTTTTCTAACGATTGATACTTGAGCGTGGAACACGTAGTAGTACGGTTTAGTGTAGCAACATGGTTTGTTTGTGGGTATAAAAATAACGGTCTATACAAGAAACTGAAACCGACTGTTTTTGTCTACTACATAGATTCTGGAAAATTTTAAACAAATAAAAAACTAGTTTATACAACAGTCAATGATTAACCACAGAACTGGAAGGTTAATTAAAAAATCACTTTAGATTTAAAATTAACTTTTTATTTATCCTTGCGAAAATGATATAGTATATATATATATGTATATTTATATATATACTATATATATATATATATATATATATATATATATATATATATATATATTATATTTGTATTTATATATTTTTTTTCTGTGTCTATTTCTATTTTTATTTATATATTTTTTTGTTTCAATATAAAATACGAAAAGTGGGTTAAAAAATTAAATGATTTTCGATCTATTGAGATTTAACTGAATAACTATATTTACACGCAAATTTTTACGCTCCCGGTACAGTACCGCTGTGAAATGTACCCACACACAATATGTTAATACAGAAATACAATATTTTATGGAGAGATTAGTAAAGTGCTTATTAATGAAACTAGAAAAGACAGGGAGATTAGTACTGAAAGTATATACTTTAGAATCCTTGTATTTAATCGTATATTAGTAGGGTTCTATAAATTCTAATAATTTCTATTCAGCTACCTAAAAACCTGTGATTCTCGAAGCAGATTTAGTAGACATGAATCAGCCAGTAATTGACAAAAATGAATGGACTACTTTACAAAGTGAGTTGAATTTCTGCTCATCATTTGATGATTAAATCCAAACTCATGATCATCTAACATCATGCAAAATTTTGCCAATGGATGACTTTTGTGATTTCTAAATTCAATCATAGATGCCAAAAGAGTTCCCATTGCTCTGTGTGTAGTCGTAAGCAAGGTGGTTGAAAAAGCAAAAGCAAAATTATGAAAATAAATAAAGTAAAAAAATATAAAGATCGTCTATAAAGTAAAAAAAAAATTAATATAGATAAAAGTAACCTCTTTTTCATTCCGTTTCCAAATAAAACCTTTTGTTTTAGTGGAGAAAACTGCAGTGGAGGAGAAATGAACGAGGAACAGTTAAAAGTTTTTGTTGGACAGGATAGTGAGGAACTATCAATTTTAGCAGTAGAAAAATCGAACAAACCCCATTGCTTCCAACATCTAAAATTACTACTTTGTACATATGAGAGCAATACAGCTTCATGGATGACTATATAAATTTATGAATAGTATTTAATGCAATAAAACCCAAGAATGACAAAGAAGAAAAGAAATATTCTTGTTTTTGTAGATAATTGAAAATTATTCAAAATATTCGAAATATTTAAAATCTATTAATGGAGATTCTCCATTAAATATATAAATCCATTAAATATAATATCCATTAAATATAATTACCCTATTCTCCATTAAATATTTAAAATCTATTCGAAATATTTAAAATCTAACATTATTAAAATACTTTTTTTTCAGCCAAACTCTACATGTCTTTTATATCCAATGGATTTAGTTTTAGTTAACATATTGTATGCGGGACACGTACTAGTACGTATTCTGACGATTGATATTTGAGCGCGGGTCACGTACTATTCGGGTTAGTATAACAACATGGTTTGTTTGTGGGTACAAAAATAACGGTATATACAGGAAAGCGAAGCCGAATACTCTTGTCTACTACATAGATTCTGGAAAATTTTAGACAAATAAAAACTAGTTTTTCACATGCACAACCACAGAATGGGAAGTTTGATAAAAAAAATCAACTTAAATTTAAAATTAACTTTTTATTTACCCTTGAAAAAAATGATATTAAATATATATATATATATATATATATATATATATATATATATATAATATATATATATATATATATTTGTGTTTATATATTTCAGTATAAAATACGAAAAGTGAGTTAAAAAATTAAATAATTTTCGACCTATTGAAATTTAACTGAATAACTAAATTTACACGCAAAACGCCCGCTCTCGGTACAGTACCTCTGTGAAATGTACCCACACACAATATGTTAAAAGAGCAAAACAATATTTTATGGAGAGAATAGTAAAGTGGTTCTTAATGAAATTAGAAAGCATAAAGGGATAATAGTCCTGAAAGTAAATACTTTAGAATCCTTGTACTTAATCGTATATTCGAAGACTCAATAAATTCTACTATAATTTCTATTCCGATACAAAAATGCTGTGTTTTTTGAAGCAGATTTAGTAGACAGCAATCAGCCAGTAATTGACAAAAATTAATGGACTACTTTAGAAAGTGAGTTAAATTTTTGCTCATCATTTGATGATTATATCCAAACTCATGCTCATCTAACATCATGCGAAATTTTGCCAATAGATGACATTTTGAACTTCTGACGTCAATCTCAAAAACAAAAAAAAATCACATTGCTCTGTGTGCAGTCGTAAGCAAAGTGGGTGAAAAAACAAAATCAAAATTTTGAAAAAAGAAGTGCCGTTTAATCTAACAACATCTCCAGGAGGATTCTTGGTTGAAAAATCCGTTCATGTCAATTTATATGTGTGCTAGCCTGTCAATCAGGGTTTTAATAGTTAATTACAAGGATGCATGTCATGTGGCTTAACCAACGTACATACGAAGACAGAAGTCAGCAAAAATTAATTTTGGTGTATTCGTACTCCCCACTGCTAGAGAAAGAAAAAGAGATTTTAGTCAAGGTTGTTATTAAAGTATAGAACAGCATTAAAAT
>CM063497.1:106892882-106927882 GCA_032207245.1 Pardosa pseudoannulata | reverse complement strand
TTGAGGGACTTTATCCCTAACTATGGTATAAAAACAAATGAGATTTGGGGATGACATAAAAACTATATATTTTAACCAAAATATTTCTATTTGTTGGAATAATATATAATAAAAGACTCGAATGAAAAAAATGTATTTTCTGCTTTAAATTAAGTCACCTATATAATAATAGCCTAAGTTATGTGTGCGTCTGTCCTCGAGTTTATGAAATCAATTATTAACACATTGTGGGCTGTACATTTCGCAGCGGAATTGCACCAGGAGCTAGTGTTGTACGTAAATTTAATTATTCAGTTAAATTTCAATAGATAGAAAATTATTTCATTTTTTTAACCAACTTTTCGTATTTTATATTGAAATATATAAACAAATATATAATGAAATATATAAACAAATATATAAATAGAAATATATAAATAACAACCATAAGATTTTTGTAAACAAAAATGTATTTTTTAGTGGATAAATTTATAATAATATCATAAATATGAAAAATCAAATAGAAATAGTAGTATATAGTTTTAATTTTTTCGAATTATGTTATATATAAACATTTTTACATTATAAAAAAATGAAAAGAGCAATCATAAAACTAATAATGTAAAAACTAGTTTTTATTTGTCTAAATTTTTCCAGAATCTATATAGTAGACAAGAACATTCGGCTTTGTTTCCTTGTGTATACCGTTATTTTTGTACCAGAAAAAACAAACCATGATGTTACACTAACCCGTACTAGCTCTTGACTGGCGCTCAAGTATCAATCGTCTGAAAGAGTACTAGTATTTGTCCCGCATACAATCTTTTAAGAGTGCTATTTAAAGCACAAAACATATTTCCTCATAAGAGTCTTATATCACACGTTATTCAGTTCAACATGAATAATTATGTTAAATTATATTGTTATATATCATCGCTAAATCTCATTTACATATTATAGTCAGGCGATATTTTTTAAGATATGATGTGACAATAAGGCAATTTGTCGCAACGTCAAGAACTACTATAATGTACTTACCATTCATTTTCATGTTTACAACAGCCAATAGATAAACAATAAATTGCACTTCCGTTTGAAACTAAAGCCAGAATTGTCATAATTTTAGACTTTGCCCTACTGCGTGAAATCGCCTTATTATGCAATATGAAAATAACCATATTACTGCAAAACTTTTCTTAAAGATGCCAGCATATTCCAATACATGCAAAAGCTCTCAGAGTACAAGAAATGGCTTTTAGTTTCGTTAACTTTATACTTAAATTGAGGTTCATATCAGTGGATTATTGCCAAAGAAAGTCAGATTAGCTGCTTTAAGTGCCCTACTCTTTAAACTCGAAATAAGGTCATTGAAAAAGCATGAAAAAGACAGAATGTTAGGAGGTCACTGCCTTCAATCTTTCCTAAATAATGTTTTGTGCTACAATATGCTTCTATTTTAATATGCTTCAATATGCTTCTATTATTATCAAAGCCCATATCATATTATAAATACAGTAGAACCTTGATTAACCGAGCTCCGATTAACCGAGGTTTAACCGAGTCAATAACGAAGTCTAATTTTTTTCTCCTTTCAAAAATGAGCTTGGAAAAAAATACACATTTTAGATCGTTTTTCAGACATTTCTTCCCCACAACGTGATTTCAGGCATGGCAATTAGTGAATCCAGCGTAAATCATTAACAAAATAATAGTTGAAAAGAGGAGACATGAATCCCAGCAGACGGAAAACACACCTACAACTTCTTGAGATCATCAATGGAATTGAAATATGTGAGGAAGTTTTAAGAGACATTTGCTAGTAACGGACGATGAAAATCAACATCCAAATTTGAAATTCTCAATGACGAAAAAAATGTACAAGCAGTTAATCCTTCAACGACATTAATGTCTCTGAAATGAAGATCGGACTTAAGGATTCTACGTATATGTCATAGTGAAGGTGTTCAAGCATTCACAACTGCCCTAAAATAGTTGGAGCAAAGAAAAGATGCTTCACCGATGGATCTTCTGTTGCTCAAAAATTGGCGCGATAGGGCTGCTCATGATAGAAATACTGAATTTTGTAACGAAAGGTAACAACTTTTTTAAAGAATGCAAATTTAACAAATTACTGTGTATTAAATTTTAAAAATACAATATTTTCTTGAGATTTGTGATTTTTTCAAAATGCGGCCGATATTTAAAAAGTATAGTTAAAAAAAAATTCTATTGTTACGAATTTGCGAAAATTGCTTGAAGCATGGGACTTTAAGGATCTGAAATTGGCGAGATATATGTGGCGATGGATTTGGAAACCTATTTTTGTCGCCAAGTTCATCGCCAATTCGTCGCCAATTAAATGTAAGTGTAGTGTCACGTGACTTCCGGTTGGCTTCTGGATGTGTTCTGGCAGTTTCTGTGAGCTATAAAGCAGACGGAGTCCCATGAATTCGTTGAGAATATCGATAAGAGAACCGTTGTGCTTGATGCAAATTGTTTGAGCCGACGGCTTTAAAAATTAAATTTACTTGTAAATTTTTAAAAATAAGTATTTTCTTGGGATTTGTTTTTTCATTTCGATATTTAACTAAGTATAGTTAAAAAAATTCTATTTTACTTTTTAAAATTTACTACTACAGTTGATTTTTTTAAAATCATTTTAGCTATAAAAAATAAGTTCATATATGTTTATTTTTATCATTTAAAGAATGTTCTATTGTTTTTCACTTTAAAAGTTAGTTAAATTCGCAAGTACGGAAGGTTTTTATGCATGGTTTCTATTAACCGAGGTTTCCGATATCCGAGTGTAACAATAAGTAACATTCGGTTCAGGTCCCCGTGGGTCTTCAACGGGGACATGCCGGTGCAGGACTGGTTTGAATGACTGGTTTGCAGAGAGACTTCGGACTTCTCCCAGCCAATAGAGGTGGCCGTTCGTTTGGGGAATTTCCCCCGCCGTTCTGGAGTGGACTCCTTTTTTTGACTCTGCGGGGAGTCGGAAATTTTTTGAGGGACAAGGTTGTTACGAGAAGAAAAATAGGTGAACGGCTGGCATCCACCGTTTGTGGGAGAACCTCTTGCAAGAAGCTTCGCCATTTTCTTAAGATCGACGCCGACTCGAGAGCAGTCTTCGATCTACAAATGATAAGTTGATTCAACTATTTGTATTCCTTAGGCATTTATCTAAGTTTATAAAATAATTTAATCAAGACCTATTTTTCATGTGTTTCTTAATGAGTTTTAATTTCTTTCTCAAACACTAGGCCAACGTAACATTATTTTTACACCGAGGTACTAGCGGTCCCAATTAGCTAGGATAATCGAGGTTCTACTGTATGTATATGTATCATTATATATAAAGTTTTCTGTCTGTGTGTTTTTAATAGAACTCCTCCTAAACGACTAGACTTGTCATCACAAATTAGATTAACTCTACTTCCTGTGTGTGTTATTGTGTTCTACATTAAGACTCTACTTGAGAATCTAAATATGCGCATATATATATATATGTAAATATTTGTGTCATATAAAGGAGGCAGCATGTAAGCATAGTGTATTATTTAGAGAATTTAAGGGAATAACTGTCTATATTTCCAACTTTTGCTTGCATTTTCAATGAACTGAATTCAGGTTTAAAAGAGAGTTCACTTAATTGAAAGAAAAGGCCAATATGATTTGGCATCGATCCAGGCATACGTTCCCATTCTGTACATACAGAAAAATAAAAGACTTTTCTCGTGATTTTAGAGTTTATGTATGTATCAAGCATACTTTTATTTATAAGAAAAATTTTTGCAGTAGTAAGGGGATTTTTCATATTTTATAATGATCACAACAAAAGTTTTATTTCTAGGGCTTCTGACTAGGAGACGAAAATAGATTAGATTTTCAGACGCATGAATGACAATTTTTTACATAATAAATATCTCTATTATGCTAAATAAAGTATAATATTGGGCACTATTGGGGAATTAGTTTATATTTCTATGAATAGAGACATTCATACTTGAAATATCCTTTCGAAACTCAGAAATAACTGGAAAAAAATTAATTTCCCTTTTAGAAACTATATTATAGAAAAACATTTATTTCATAAATATTATATGTTAATCAATGCAGAAAAATATTTAGATTCGATTATTACGATTGTTTGTAGGAGTGTAAATTTGTGTGTTTTTGACAATATTATAGAAAGACATTTATTTCTTAAAAATTATATGTTAATCAATGCAGAAAAATATTTAGATTCGATTATTACGATTGTTTGTAGGGGTGTAAATTTGTGTGTTTTTGACAATATTATAGAAAGACATTTATTTCTTAAAAATTATATGTTAATCAATGCAGAAAAATATTTAGATTCGATTATTACGATTGTTTGTAGAAGTGTAAATTTGTGTGTTTTTTGAAAATATTATAGAAAGACATTTATTTCTTAATTATATATTAATAATTGCAGAAAAATATTTAAATTCGATTGTTACGATTGTTTGTAGGGGTGTAAATTTGTGTGTTTTTGACAATATTATAGAAAGATATTTATTTCTTAAAAATTATATGTTATTCAATGCAGAAAAATATTTAGATTAGGTTATTACGATTGTTTGTAGGAGTGTAAATTTGTGTGTTTTTGACAATATTATAGAAAGATATTTATTTCTTAAAAAATTATATGTTATTCAATGCAGAAAAATATTTAGATTCGATTATTACGATTGTGTGTAGGAGTGTAAATTATGTTTTTTGACAATATTATAGAAAGATATTTATTTCTTAAAAATTATATGTTAATCAATGCAGAAAATATTTAGATTCGATTGTTAGGATTGTTTGTAGGGGTGTAAATTTGTGTGTTTTTGACAATATTATAGAAAGAAATTAATTTCTTAAAAATTACATGTTAATCAATGCAGAAAAATATTTAGATTCGATTATTACGATTGTGTGTAGGAGTGTAAATTTGTGTGTTTTTGACAATATTATAGAAAGAAATTAATTTCTTAAAAATTACATGTTAATCAATGCAGAAAAATATTTAGATTCGATTATTACGATTGTGTGTAGGAGTGTAAATTTGTGTGTTTATGATTCACACTTACACACATACATATATGTAATAATATCAATATCTAAGCCCTAAAGTCTATCCAAAATTATTCTTTTCATCATTCATTATTCTAAACCTTAATTTCTCTTCTTTACATTAATCCTATATTCACAGCCATCAAATTCGAACGAGGGAATTTTTCATCCCTTCAGCCGAACCCCGGAATTCTTTCTCTGATTCTCAAAGCTAAAATGGTATTGTTGTCATTTTAATAAGTAATAACTCTCCGGGGAAAAATCTATAATGATCAACAATAATAGTCATCCTGAACTCCCCACTTTGGATGTCTGTAATCTAAACTCACTTTCTTTGAGAAATTAATAGTTGTCTCAGCATTTTTTCACCAGATTTAAACCCCACGTGGTATTTTGTCCTCTCTCCTTAAAAGTTGGGGTTGAGAGATGTATGCAGAAAGCATTCTGACACTGTCCTGGTTCAGATGTCTCTGGATTTTGTCTTATTTTGATAAGATGAAATAAAAATTATTTTCGACCGCAACGACTGATATGTTTCTTCAACACAGTAATTTAGCAGGATTCTTGGCAGCCCACTGTGAACGGGCTGAGATATAGGGGCAATTTAAAGGAGAATGAATAATAGGGGATGAATAATAGGGGCAATTTAAAGGAGTTCTCTCGTATTAATTTGGGTCCAGATATGTCTCATCGGTACAAATATGGTTCATATATGTCTCATATATATATATATATATATATATATATATATATATATATATATATATATATATATATATATATATATATATATATACTTGGTGGCTATAATTAAACTGATAGTGAAACAGTGATCACAGTATTCTGTAGCGCAATCTATTTGCGAGAAGGATGCCACATTTTGTAGGAAGATTAAACAAGACAGGATCGAAGGATTCCGCGAAAAAACAAATTAGTTCCAAAAGTCACCGCTAGGGGGAATATTTCGCACTGTGTAATAGGAATTAGAGTGTTAACAAATGCGAATCAATACGGAAATTAATTTCTTAACCGAGCCAATAGATGTAACGTGAAATTTGAATAAAGAATTTTTCTTCTGCTCAACGTACGTGATATTGCAGATCACGAGATTTTATCGGTGTTTATGTAAATTTTACTCTTTTTTAAAAGTGTGGCCATATTACACTTGAAACAAATCAGAAAACGTGCATAAAAAAAGTTAATTTTATTCCGTATTAATTTGCATTTGTTAACACTCTATTTTCTATAACACAGCTCCAAATATTCATCTAGCGGTGAGATTTGGGCCTAATTTGTTTTTTCGCGGAATTCATCGTCCCCCTTCTTGTTTAATCTTCCTTCAAAATGTGGCTTCATCTGTAACATGTCAAAATTATTTAACTTAACGTATCCTTAAAAACATCCTGTCTCCCATTCTAATTCTTCATAATATTTTTCTCATCCTCTAAATGTCTTAATCAAAGGAGTGTCTTCGACTTAAAATTCTTCCCAAAGCTTTCTGTCCTAAAGATATAAATTTCGTAGCTGTTGCCTTCAAATGGCTTTTTCCTGATCTTGCAATTAAATTCTCTGAGTAAGTGGAAAAATTCTTTCTATCTTCTCTCTTAGGTGTACCTCTGTTGGTGCAGAGTGATTTTTGTGTCTTTCCTTTGTCTGTCGTTGAGTACTAAAGATGTCCATTTTTTCAGATCTGAAATAAAGTTTTAATTACACTTGTGCAGTTCTCTTCAATGTCAGCCGATTGCATTTTTTACTACTGCTATCTGTTTAGCTTTCTCCTTGTCCAGCAGTTTTATAATTTAAGTATTACACACACACATATATATATTCATATATATATATATTCATATATATATGTATGTATATATATATATATATATATATATATGTATGTATATGTTTGTGTGAGCATGGGTTTATATGCATATCACGTTCCACTAAACGACACTAGAGTCGTGACATCATTTTCATAGTTTTACTCAAATCTGAAACCACACTACTCGACAATCATCTTTAATGGCGCCTCACATTGGCGCCCAACTTTTAACAAAGGCAGGCTTAGCTACTTCGGCTAGCCACAGCTCTTTCCGTGGAATGTGCACATTGCTCTCTGCTCTAGCCGTATTTATGTGGCTAACTCATCACGCCGCGTTACTCCAGTAAAGAATCCCTAATTAAAATCTTTTAAAATTAATCCACAATTTAAATCCTGACATGCATATATATATATATATATATATATATATATATATATATATATATATATATATATATATATATATATATATATATATATATATATATATATATATATATATATATATATATATATATATATATTATATATATATATATATATATATATATATATATATATATATATATATATATATATATATATATATATATATATGTATATATATATATGTATATATATATATATATGTATATATATATATATATATATATATATATATATATATATATGTATATATATATATATGTATATATATATATATGTATATATATATATATATATATATATATATATATGTATATATATATGTATATATATATATATATATATATATATATATATATATATATATATATATATGTATGTATATATATATGTATATATATATATGTATGTATATATATGTATGTATATATATATATGTATGTATATATATATGTATGTATATATATATGTATGTATATATATATATGTATGTATATATATATATATATGTATATATATATATATGTATATATATATATATATGTATGTATATATATATATATGTATATATATATGTATATATATATATATATATATATATATATATATATATATATATATATATATATATATATATATATATATACAGGTCAGCACAATTGCGAAATCACAATGATTTTAATCTTTTCAGTTGAAAATCATTGTGATTATCTCATATTCTCTTGCAGCCATTCATCTTTTTCGGAAATGGAACATAAATTTTGCAAGTGGATGATGTTTATATACCATTTCTATCAATGAAAAGAATAATAAAAAATACAAGGAAAAAATATGATGCTAAATTAACTTTAGAGATGAAGGATAAGAACAGGAGGCGTTCGATTCGTGAAATCCCAGATTTTTCCAGATCCATCGCAGTTGAAGCATTTCGTCTGGAGACCGGTCACAATTGCCTCACCAAACACCTTTACACCATAAACATCTAAAATAGCCCCATGTCCGCTGTGTACAGGCACAATTTTGAAATTGACAAAGACCACCTTGCAAAGTGTCCATCTTTGAAAGAGGTAAACCTCTACAATCGATATTTGGAGGCAACAGACATCATGCAGTTGACACTCAGAGATTGATTTTCTTTTGAAACACCTTTACCACATAAGCATCTAAAATAACCTCTTGTACACTATGTAGAAGCAAAATTTTGAAATTGACAAAGTCAACCTTGCAAAGTGTCCATCTTTGAAACAGGTAAACCTCTACAATCGATATTTGGAGGCAAGAGAGATCATGTAGTCGACATCCAGAAATTGATTTTCTTTCGTTTTTAATGCATTTAATGTTTAATGTTCGATGTTTAAGTATTTTTGCTTCTTATTGTAGTGTTTATGAAGTTTGTTACTTTTTTTTAGCAAATCTTTTTTGTTGTTATTTACGGCTCTGATCTTATGCATCTATGACATATGGAAGCCAATGACGTAGAATCAAAAGCTTTTGCAATAAACAAAATACAGGTCTACCATGTAAAAGAAAGTATATTTAAAGTATAATACATTATATAATACGTTATCCGTAAAGATACGAAGAAAATGACGTTTAGTTAATTGAAAAAAGCGGCCAGTATGACATCACTTGGCGCTATTCCAGTGATAAATTATTACTGTCTGTATAGAGAAAAATAAAACTTTTTTCATGATTTGAAATCTTTTGCATGTACGAAAGCATTACTTTATTTTTAAGCAAAAATTTCGTGGTAATGTGGCTATTTTTCACATTGCATAATGGTCTGATCAAACCTTTAGGGAATCTAATCCAAAAATAAATGAGATTTGTGGAGGATATATAACAATATATTTTATCATAATTTTTGTATTGGGCTAAATGAGAAAATGGTTTTATCTGCTTTTTATAAAACCATTAATATTAATTTATCTTTGAGTTTCCGAGTATTTTACTCTAGAGATTCAGATTTCGCTTAAATGCAGAAAATATTCACTGTAAAGTAAGATACTTTGAAAGTTATATTACAGAAGAATTACACATTTACAACTTGAAATATTCAAAAATATAAATAATAAATTTATCTCCGGATTTTGATCCTCGGTACCTCAGTCGGCAACAGGCAGCGATTTCGTTACTGAAAGTTTGCGTTTTCGGGAATAGAGCAGGCCTAAAATCCAACGTGATATCTAAAGATGATTGAGGCACGTAAAATATGTTCGTGGTCAAAAAGTCCTCCACGTGCTCCAAACAATACCTCTGGGGGTGGCAGGCCAAGCCTGGGTGTCTTCCACTTGATCCCTGCTTCTAAGTTACTAGAACCCACCGGAGGTAATGTTACTAAAGTCCGTAGCATACTTTAAGCTACATGTGCTTCTCGGGTGATGCTAAATGAGTAACAGGTTAGCAGACTTGTTAAGGCGTTAGGATAATGTCTGTATCGTCTGCTGCACTGGAAAAAAAAATCTCCTGATTTTTTTTTATATACAGAATGTTCAAAATTACATTTTCCAAATTTAAAGTTGTTGACACTTGACGCTAGTTGCGAAATGTTTTGTAGGACATTGTAAAGAAATTGTGTTTGTGTCAGCAAATAAAAACAATTAGTTTAAAATGTCAGCACCAGAAGGAGATTTTTGATGAATTACTCATTACCCAATGTTTATTTTAGTTAAAAAAATGCAAATATCATATTCAAGATCAATGTTAATGCAAGGTGGATCCCCTATATGCATTAGCCCTCCTGTTAAAAACGATCTAAACGTGTCATCAGCTACCATTTTCATAAGATACTGCTTCCCCAATACACAGACTTGAACCCTTAATTTTGGTTTTGGTGGATTTTGAAACATCTCGTCAATCATTAGCATATAGCATAGCAAAATAAATTTATATATATATATATATATATATATATATATATATATATATTTATATATATATATATATATATATATATATATATATATTATATATATATATATATATATATATATATATATATATATATATATATATATATATATATATATATATATATATACATATATATATATATATATATATACATATATATATACATATATATATATATATATATATATATATATATATATATATATACATGTATATATATGTATATATATGTATACATGTATATATATACATATGCATATTACATATATATACACTTAAGAGCCAAAACATTATGACCACCTGTCAATAACGAGTTGGCCCACCTTTGGGGCGCAACACAGTTTCAACCCGCCTTGGCATGGGTGCCATAAATCCTTGGAAGATGGCCGTAGAAAGATTGTACCACATGTATAAGCAACGGTTATGCATATCTGAGATATTGCGAATTGGTTGTCTTTGAATTCTGAGCTGCCGTCCCATAACATCACAAATGTGTTCTATGGGATTGATATCCGGTGAGTTACGTGGACAGAACATCGTAGACGGATACCTTAAAAATAACTGAGTTGATTTTTTATTATTTCGTTTTTCTGATGTATTTTAAATAACCTCACACCGAGTGTAACATAAAATGCAGTTAATTGCAAAAAGCAGCCAATATGACATGACTTGACAATCTTCTAGTGATAAATTCCTCCTTTCTAATTAAAGCAATGAAAAATAAATTATTTTTCATGATTTGAGAGCTTTTACATATTTTAAAGCATTATTTTATCTTTGGAAAAACATTTGCAGCAATATGGCTCTCTTTCATACTGTATACTGCTTTCATATGCTTTCAGGACTATTTGTCTGACTATTTTATAAAAATAAATGTGATTTAGGATAGCTATATGATAATATATTCTAATATAACATTTTCTATGGGGATGAAAGTAGTATAATATAAGACTCGGCTGAGAAATTTATTTTTGTACTTTCGATAAAGTCCATAATATCAGATATATCTCTTAGATTCTAAATACTATAGTATAGAGATTCAACTAGTAATAACGTAATATGTGTTGAGAATGAAATGGAAAATAAAAATGCTTATGTTTATTAATAATATATTATAAAATAAAGTAGCATAGCAAAATAACTGTTTATATATATATATATATATATATATATATATATATATATATATATATATATATATATATATATATATATTATATATATATATATATATATATATATATATATATATATATATATATATATACATATATATACAGATATATTAATATATATGTGTATATATATATGTATATGTATATTTATGTATGTATATATATATACATATATATATATATATATATATATATATATATATGTATATATACAATACAGAATCTCTACCTTTATATATATATATATATATATATATATATATATATATATATATATATATATATATATATATTATATATATATATATATATATATATATATACTAGACGTCCAGACAGATTTTGTCTTGTTTTAAAGCTGTAAATCTAAAATTTGTAAAATACTTTCGTATGAATTATAAATTGGACCGTTTTGATGGAAAAGTAAGGAAAAAAAATATTTAAAAATTACACTGCCAACGTATCTGTAGAGCGTGGTCAGTCCCAAAAGGGCTTCAGTACGAGATGTTTCAGGATCAAATACCCGTACAAGTAATCTGGAAATTTTAATTTAGTGTAATTAAGTTTGTGGTGACTATACGCTTGGTGGCGTGAAGTATTTTAAAATATTTTTCCTTTCCTTACTTTTCCATCAAAGAATCCAATTTATATTTATATTTAAAATCATTTTACAATTTTTGGATTTACAGCATTAAACAGGACAACGTTTGTTGGGTCGTCTAGTGTATATGTACCGGGTGGCCATAATTAAACTGAGAGTTCTCACAGTGTTCTGCAGCACGATCTATTTACTAGAATGACGACACATTTTGTAGAAAGATTAAACCCTGACCATGATAACCAATTGACTTTTGCTTTCACCTTTCTTGCCAGAATGAGGGTGGATGTTGCTTGGCCGTGGCAAATCTTATGGGGAGATGAGGCCCACTTTTACCTGAATGAAACTGTGAATACTCAGAACTGCCGAATTTGGGATGAGAAAGCACCACATGCAGTCACAGCAATTCCCTTACATTCACCAAAGGTAGCTGTTTGGTCTGGGTTCACAGCGGAATTGATCGTAGGTCCATTCTTCTATGAGAACATTACCCAGACAAGACCGGAAACCGGTTCTCTTACCGGAGAGAAATATCGCCACATGTTCAACAGCTTTGTCATTCCGGCACTTAAGCAAAGACAATGCCTTGGGGAAATCATTTTCATGCAATATGGAGCCCCTTCACACGTTGCTGTACTGGTGCAACAGATGCTACGACAGAAATTCACAACAGAAAGAGTCATTAGGTGCTGCTTTCCAACTGCATGGCCACCTCGGTCGCCTGATCTTACCCCATGAGTCTTCTGGCTCTGCTACCTTAAGTCCAAGGTCTATCAAGGAGTGGTCCAGGACCTGGATACCTTGAAAGATAACATATTAAGGACTGTACGAGAGATTCCTGCAGACATATTACTTTCTGCTCTTGCATACTGTGCACAGAATGCAATATGTCGTCCACAACAATGGCAGCCACATTGAAACTTATTTTAATGCAAAATAAAAGGTAATTTCAGTATTGATTTGCATTTATTAACACCCTATTTTCTATTGCACAGCGCCAAATATTCCCCTAGCAGTGATTTTTGGAACTAATTTGTTTTTTCGCGGAATCCTTCGTCCCCCGTCTTGTTTGATCTTCCTACAATATTTGGCGTCATTCTCGCAAATAGATCGCGCTACAAAACACTGTGAACACTGTAAGTTTAATTATAGCTACCCGGTATGTATTTGTGTATATACATGGTCACTCTGTTATTCAATATATCTCATTTTACTAAGACTGCATTAATGACTTATCCTACTTGAAACAAGTAAAATAATTTCCCTTTTCGACATTTAACTTATAGTATAATCACTTCAGCGAATCAATCTAAGAAGCGTTACTTTTGAAAAATCCACACTTCATTTGCAGTTTCAACAATGTTCTAAATACAGTTATTCCTTAGGTACAAATATTTTCATTATAAAAAGTAATCCATATGTACCAAATTTCCTTCAGCAGTTTTGCTAAATTCTCTTTGTGATGCTAAAATATATATGAATTCGTGTAATAAATACATGCTCTGTTTAAATTAAATTCTAACACATTCACTGTTATCGGTTTGGAAAACACATTCATAGTCTCTTACAAGTGTTCAGATTTGAATCTAACAAGTTTGGCGAAGCTAATTTAGTTTAATGTCAAACCATTTATCCTTATTCTATTACATCCATATTCATAAATATTGATATATGTAATATTTATATTGAAATCGTTTTGTTATAATGTACATACAACCTATACACCAGTGTTCGTTACAAGGGGGAAACACAGAATGAATATAATACTTTATATAGATTCAGACATTTATTCTATACATTTATTTACAAATAGATCCTTGGTTATCATAATGATCAATCATTTATATCTTCTATTTACACTATAATTATCCTACATTACTGTATAAGGAATTATTATTATTAACAGAGGCCTAAGTCAAATGACTGTAAATATTATTTTATAAATTACTTCCATTAAAGTCACAGGGGAGCAGGCAGGGGCTTTCCTCACGGGCATACGGGACGAGTTGGTGATGGTGAGCGGGACAGTGTCGGTCCGGGTGCACGGGACGAGCTGGTGCTAGTGGATCCTTGTCCCACTTCTCTCGACTGCCCTCTTCTTTCCAACTCCTTCCAACTGTTCGCTCTCTCTACGTTTCCAAAAACCACACCTCGGTCCCAACGCCCCTTTTTTTCTTCTTATCCAATCCCTTCTCTTCGGGAAATTTTCCCACATCAAATGCCCTTCTGGAGTGCAGGTGGGCTCCTTAATGTAGCTTGTCCTTTGGGAAAATTCTATCTGTCTTCGCTCTTAGGTACACCTCTGTTCAAGCAAAGTGATTTTTGTATCTTTCTCTAATCTGCCGCTGACTAGTGAAGATGTTCTTTTCTAGCAGCTCTTGAATAAAATTTCAAATAGACTTGGACTTCTCTGTCGCTCTCTTCAATGTGACCCGACTGCATCTTTGTTACTGCTAGTTGATTAGGTTTCTCCTTGTCCAGGAGCCTGGGAAAGTAAAAATAATAGGGGATATAATTTCAAATGTGTCCAACAGTTGTATTACATACATACATACATATATATATATATATATATATATATATATATATATATATATATATATATATATATATATATATATATATATATATATATATATATATATATATATATATATATATATATATATATATATATATATATATATATATATATATATATATATATATATATATATATATATATATATATATATATATATATATATATATATATATATATATATATATATATATATATATATATATATATATATATATATATATATACATATATATATATATATATATATATATATATATATACATATATATATATATATATATATATATATATATATATATATATATATATATATATATATATATATATATATATATATATATATATATATATATATATATATATATATATATATATATATATATATATATATATATATATATATATATATATATATATATATATATATATATATATATATATATATATATATATATATATATATATATATATATATATATATATATATATATATATGTGTGTCTGTGTGTGTGTATACACTTGTCCTGTACTTAAAATTCTTTCGATACATTTCCCAAAGCTTTCTGTCCTATAGATGTAAAATTTCTGGGTATTCAAAAAGTTTTCCAGCTGTTGCCAGCAAATGGCTCCGCGTTTTTTCTTGATCTAAACAGTTTAATTCACTGACTAAGTTTCTTGTCCCTTGGGAAAATTGTTTTTGACTTCGCTCTTGGGTGCACCTTTGTTTGAGCAGATTGATTTTTGTGTCTTTTTCTTGTCTGTCTTTGACTAGTAATGATGTCCTTTTTTAACAGCTCTAAAATAAAGTTTTAATTAGACTTGTGTCGTTCTCTTAAGTGTGGGTTGACTGTATCGTAATTATTGCTAGATGATTAGGCTTATTTTTGCTCAATAGCTCGGACAAGTAAAAATAATAGGGACTACATATTTATTGTGACTAGAAGAATTAAAGTTTACAAATGTATGCAAGAAAACACTTTATGCAGCCTTTTTCTTTTTTGCAATAGTGGGAAATTATACTTGGTTTATTAAAAAAAAGTAATAGAGCATTAGTTTAGCATTTTAAGTTTTGAGTAAATACGTTACTGATCAACAATTAGCTTACAAATAATGAGCATATATTTCTAAATACGGATGTGTAAACAATATGTTTAAGGGTACATTTAAAAACTGTTTTCTCTTTGATACATTTTTATTTTCAATGTCCTTTCTACCACGTGCTTGAAATTTTTGTTGCATTGTCTAATTAGTTATTTTTCTAGTAGTGAATAAAAAATTATTTATTTGAGTATCATATAAGATTTAACTTAAGCTTGAGCATAAGAATACTGAGAACAGTTGATCTCTAAGTTTTGCATTCAGTTATAAATAACTTCCGTTTTATAAAATCTAAACTTGCTTCTCAGTGTTTAATACAGAATGTAAAATTATCACAAACATTTTTATGGCAAGAATGTCCCGCTTATAGACAAACGGTACTACACGTATGTTGAAAATTAAACAAATTTGCCTATTTATCGAATTTTATGAGAAGAACTGAATGGAATGTAAAACCACTGCTTACTGAAAAGGTGCAAATCTTTCAAAGGTGTACGTCGGTTCTTTCCTATATTTTAACATAGTGTCACTATGTAATAGCGTATGCACGATATAGCGCCCCCGATATGTAAAAGATGTCTTTCTTATTTCTTGAATTTGCTTAATAATGTATTCTCAGTATTATCTGATCACCATTTTTTTTATCCTGAAAAAGTTTATCCCTATTTTAAAGTACACATTTTAAAGAACTTTGGGCTGAAAAACCTAATAATATCTTACACAAAACATGTTCAGGATTATTCTTCATAATAGTTATTAATTCGTTTTCTATGAAACGCTCAAACGTGTGTGGAGGTGGATCCAGTGGAGGAACAGGTTTATAAATCCGAGTGACAATACAAGTATTTCGTTCGAGAGGATGATCATGGTTAGAATTAATTTGGTTCAACCCGTTACTAAAAGTTACGTAGGTAATATCGAGAATATCAGAAAAGACGTAGAGAGATAATAACTCAGGTACTTCGGCGGCCTAAAAACCCGAATTGTCAATATTTTGTGATATATTGATACATTACCCAGTCAAATTACATATTGTGCAGAAACGTTCGAAAAACTAAGTAACTAGGAGGATTTAGAATAATAAAAAATTGTTTCAACAAATTATTGATATCTATTACTGTAGAATAAAACTGAAACATTTGGTAATTTTTGTCATGATACAGGACGTTATATCGGTATTTCGTGATATATCGATACAAAGCTTAGTCTTAGTAGACATTTCGTAACAATGTTTTAAAAACTAAGTTGCAAGGGGCACTACTTAAAGTGCCAACTAGTAATAGTTGACACAGAAAGCAAATTATTGAAAACTGTTATCTTATATAAAAAATAATATAAATAATTTATTTGTATTTCAATTTTTTATGTGTACGAGATTTCACAACTAAAATCTATAAAATACGGTTTGCAATATCGATAATGCACTTAAATAGGTATTCGAAACTACTTTCCCTTCTCAGTGGATCTAGGAATATAATGATGGGAAAAGTCTAAACACCTATTGTTTCATTTATCGCTGCAATTCCAGAAACTCGATTGAAAGAGAAGGCTTTTCTTTGGATAGAGAGTAAAGAAACTTATTCTTTGTTTTTCAAAGTTTTATAGGATTAACAGAGGAAAGTTTCCCTGAACGACGGGGAATTTTGAAAAAGTTGGATTGTGACTTCTTTTTAAAGGAGTTTAAAAATAGAATTATTTTGATTAGTCTCAAGTTCCATCGACAATGAAATAGAGTTTTGAGTTAAAATAAGATTTTTCTTTTCATGTGGATTTACGTCAAATAAGTGCAATTTATGACTTTCAATCCTATTTATTAACTTTTTTACTGAAAGTAGTTTAATGAATTGTTTATATACAGGGTCTGTCTAAATTATTTTTACAGAATAATGATAATGATATTACTTATCCTGACGAGAAATAATTAATATGGACCGATAAAATGATTATTAATATATTTATGATAAAATTCCACTCTGAGAAGCAGAAAAGAGTTAAATTATTTAAATAATGAATTATTATACAATTACAATACAATTAATTGTAATATATTAGTTATATATTTAATAATTAATTATATAGACGATAAATAATTACTGTGGAATGTAATAAAAATTATACTCTGAGAACCATAAAAGAGTTAAATCGATTAATAGTTAGTTATTGTACAATTACAATGCAATTTGTTGTAATACATTATTTATTATATATTTAATAATTAATAATTATAGACGAGAAATAATTACTGTGGAATAGAGTATGAAATTACACTCTGACAACCAGAGAAGTGTAAAATCGTTTAATAATTAGGTGTTATATAGTTACAATAAAATTCGTTGTAATACATTAGTTAATATATATTTAATAATTAATTATTATAGACGATAAATAATTACTGTGGAATGGAGAATGAAATTAAACTCTGAGAACCAGAAAAAAGTAAAATTATTTAATAGTTAGTTATTATACAATTACAACACAATTAGTTCTAATACATCAGTTATTATATATCTAATAGTTATTATAGACGAGATATAATTACTGTGGAATATAGTATGAAATTCCACTCTGAGAACAAGAAAAAGTGAAATTATTTAATAGTTACTTTTTAGACAATTACAATGCAATTACGTGTTATACATTAGTTATTATATATCTAATAATTATTACAGACGAGAAATAATTACTGCAGAATATAGAATAAAATTCCACTCTGAGACCTAAAAAAGAGTAAAATTTAATTAATAACTAGTTATTATGCAATTATAATATAATTAGTTCTAATACATTAGTCATTATATATTTAATAATTAATTCTTATAGACGAGAAATAATTGCTGGGGTATATAGTACAAAATTCCACTCTGAGAACCAGAAATGAATAAAACCACTTAATAATTAGTATAATTTAGCCCCTTAATAATTATACATCTAATGAACAAAAACATAATTATTAAAGTCTAAATAATTTATAACATAAATTTTAATATCAGAAAACTATGCATATTGGATTCGTGAAATTTATTTTTTTAGGATGAACTTCTAGGATTTTTATAAATTTAAAATACGATAACTATGTTAAATAAAATATTTAAAATAATCATGGAATTTTTTGAGATAAAATATTAATTGTAGTTTCACAGCAAAACGTATTTTAAAATGAATAAAAAATTTACTCGGAGGGAAACATTCTGTTTTCGAATAAGTATATAAAAGTAATTATCAATTTAATTATCACGATATTGGTCGTTATACCGACATTTCGTGATATATCATTTCATCACTTATTTAGTAGATACTTTGTAGCAATGTTCAACAAATTAAGTTGCAAGTGGAACTGATTAAAGTGCCAACTAATAATAGTTGGTCAGGAAAGCAAATTATTGAAACCTCTTATCTCTTTTTAAAAATTAATATAAATATTTTACTTGTATTTCAATTTTTATGTGTACAAGATTTCATAACTCAAGTCTATAAAATACGCTTAGCAATACCGATGATCCACTGAAATAGATATTCGAAACTACTTAATCTTCTCAGTGGATTAAGGAATATAATAATAGAAAAAGTCTAAACATATATTGTTTCGTTTATCGCTGCAATTCCAGAAACTCGATTCAAAGAGAAGCGCTTTTCTTTGGATGGAGATTAAAGAAACTTATTCTTTGTTTTTAAAAGTTTTATAGGATTAACATAGGAAAGTGTCCCTGAATGACCGGGAATTTTTACAAAGTTGGATTGTGACTTCTTTCTAAAGGAGTTTAAAAATAGAATTATTTTGATTAGTCTCAAGTGCTATTGACAATGAAGTAGAGTTTTAAGTTAAAATAAGATTTTTATTTTCATGCGGATTTATGTCAAAAAATTTCAATTTATGACTTTCAATCCTATTTATTAACTTTATTATTGAAAGTAGTTTTATGAATTGTTTATATATAGGGTCTGTCTAAATTATTTCTACAGAATAAGGATAATGATATTACTTATCCTGACGAGGAAAAATTAATATAGACTGATAAGCGATTATTAACCCTCTAAGCGATTCGCACGTACAATTCTGCCAAATGGACGATGTCTTCAAAGCGTTTGTCACGTAAAATTTCCGACCTCCAAAAACGTTCCGAAAATGGATATATTGTACATTTCTGCCAGTGTTTTCCTCATGGAGTTTTGAGGTAGGAAGGTCAGGTCGATTGTTTAGGAACTGCACCCCTACTCCTTGAGGCACAAAGAAGCTGATAGCTTTTCATGGCTTTGTAAATCTCTATTTCGAAGTATTTCGTTTGCGGTAACAGATGTATCTCTAATTTCACCCCTTAATTATCTTGGAGAACTTTCGTAAAAATATAAATAAGTCTTTCAAAGAATATTTTTATTTGTACTTTTAGAATCCATTATTTCTTATGGGATGATCCTCGAGACTCTACGAGCTTTATGTGTATTAAAGATTAACAATCTATAATGTCTTTTTATATATCTATTTATAACCGGAAGTAGAGGGACAATAACGAGGGTAGTTTTCCCGAATTCCAATCTAGTCGACAAAGGGTGAAGTAAAAAAATCGTAGAACGCTTTGGTCACTGATACAATAAAACTAGCGTATTTTTGGAGCCTTTTTCCTTGGCGTGTTCCACTTGGAGGGTTAATATATTTACGATAAAATTCCACTCTAATAATCAGAAAAAAGGAAAATCATTTTAATAATGAATTATTATACAATTACAATACAATTAATTGTAATACATTAGTTATACATTTAATAATTAATTATTATAGACGATAAATAATTACTGTGGAATGTAATATAAAATTATACTCCGAGAACCATAGTAGAGTTAAATCGATTAATAGTTAGTTATTGTACATTTACAATGCAATTAGTTGTAATACATTAGTTATTACACATTAGTTATTATAGATTAGTTATTATATATTTAATAATTAATAATTACAGATGAGAAATACTTACTGTGGAATAGAGTATGAAATTACACTCTGAGAACCAGAGAAGTGTAAAATCATTTAATAATTAGTTTTTATATACTTACAATACAATTCGTTGTAATACATTAGTTAATATATATTTAATAATTAATTATTATAGACGATAAATAATTACTGTGGAATGGAGAATGAAATTACACACTGAGAATGAGAAAAAAGTAAAATTAGTTAATATGCAATTAATATACAATTAAAATACAATTAGTTGTAATACATTAGTTATTGTATATCTAATAGTTATTATAGACTAGAAATACTGTGGAATATAGTATGAAATTCCACTCTGAGAACCAGAAAAAGTAAAATTATTTAAGAGTTAGTTATTATATAATTACAATGCAATTAGTTGTTATACATTATTTATTATTGTTGTATCTAATAATTATTACAGACGAGAAATAATTACTGCAGAATATAGAATAAAATTCCATTCTGAGATCAAGAAAAGAGCAAAATCACTTAATAATCAGTTATTATGCAATTACAATAAAATTAGTTGTAAGACATTAGTCATTATTTATTTAATAATTAATTTCTGTAGACGAGAAATAATTACTGTGGAATATAGTACAAAATTCTACTCTCAGAACCCAGAAAAGAATAAAGACCCTTAATAATTAGTTATTATATATGTAATGAACAAAAAGATAATTATTTAAGCCCAAATAATTTATAACATAAATTTTAAAATCAGAAAACTATGCATATTGGATACCTGAAACTTATATTTTTAGAATGAAATTCTACAAATTTTATAAATTTAAATTAAGACGGCTATGTGAAATAAAACAATAATCATGGAATTTTTTTAGATAAAATATTAATTGATTTCACAGCAAAACGTATTTTAAAATAAACAAAAATTTACTCGGAGGGAAAAATTCTGTTTTCGATTTAGTATATAAAAGTAATTATCAATTTAAATGTCACGATATTGATCGTTATACCAATATTTCGTGATATATCATTTCATCACTTATTTAGTAGATATTTTTTAGTAATGTTCAAAAAATTAAGTTATAAGTGGAACTGATTAAAGTGCCAACTAATAATAGTTGGTTCAGAAAGCGAATTATTGAAAACTCTTATCTTATTTAAAAAAATAATATAAATAATTTACTTGTATTTTAACTTTTATATGTACAAGATTTGATAACTCAAATCTGTAAAATACGCTTTGCAATACCGATGATCCTCTTAAATAGGTATTCGAAACTACTTCTTCATTTCAGTAGATCAAGGAATATAATGGAAAAAGTCTAAACACCTATTGTTTCGTTTATCACTGCAATTCCAGAAACTCGATTCAAAGAGAAGCGCTTTTCTTTGGATAGAGATTAAAGAAACTTATTCTTTGTTTTTCAAAGTTTTATAGGATTAACAGAGGAAACTTTCCCTGAACGACTGGGAATTTTGAAAAAGTTGGATTGTGACTTCTTTCTAAAGCAGTTTAAAAATAGAATTATTTTGATTAGTCTCAAGTTCCATTGACAATGAAGTAGAGTTTTAAATTAAAATAAGATTTTTCTTTTCATGCGTATTGACGTCCAAAAAGTACAATTCATGACTTTCAATCCTATTTATTAACTTTTTTTACTGAAAGAAATATTATGAGTTGTTTATATACAAGGTCTGTCTAAATTATTTCTTCAGAATAAGGATTATGATATTATTTATCCTTAAGAGTATTTTAACTCGGAGAAATGTAAGCAATAATTAAAAACTATCTCTATCCAGTATTCAATGCATTAACTGTCCACATTTTTGAAAAGATTTTGGCTCACACACACAAAATCCTAATGAGTCTTTTAACACGGCGAAACGTAAACAGTAATTAAAAATCATCTCTATCCCCCTAAATTGTCCTGTTTCTGTGATGGATGTTATTAAATCAGTATTCAATGCATTATCTGTCCACATTTTTGAAAAGATGTTGGCTCACACACACAAAATGCTAATGAGTCTTTTAACTCGGCAAAATGTAAACAGTACTTAAAAATCGTCTCTATCCCCCCTAAATTGTCCTGTTTTTGTGATGGATGTTATTAAATCAGAATTCAATGTATTTTCTGTCCAGAGTTTTGTTAAGATGTTGGCTCACACACACAAAAATCCTAATGAGACTTTTAACTCGGCTATTAGGAAGATTTATCCAAAGATATTTGGTTGCTGAGAACACATATCAGAAACGGCGATGTATGAAGCCGTTGAAGTTAACAAGATGGGCATCATTCCTTCTATAAATGATGTGCTTTCTCATATCAGAGTGATGTAATGATGATAAAGTAAGCTGAAATGAGAAAGCTGCCATGAAAATTGGCGAGGTAATTAACGAGTAAAGTTGAGTTTAACTTTAAAAATGTAAAAGAAGAAGATGTTTTATATGAACCTAGTGGGTATTAATGATCTAAATACATCTTTTATTTTTAATACGTATAGTTTGACAGGGAAAGTAAAAAAGTATTTTCTTTTACAGTAATAATATCTTTACTGTCATTTTTCTTAGAACAGCATTTTTAAGCACTCGTGAATCATAACAAAAAAAACTACCTTGTATTTTTTGCTGAAATTTTCACGATATGTTATTACTTATCTAGGTATCTTAATGAAACCAAATTTCTATGGTTGCAAGCTTTATATTTACTTTTATAGATGTAAGTACAACTCTAAAAAATGAAAAATCATTGTTTTAATATATATCTGTCATAAAAAATAGAAATTATTTGCAAATAACATTTAACCTAGGTATGTTTGTATTTAAATATAATATATTTTGTTTCACAATTAAAACAGTTTTGTTTATAGCTATATTTTCCTTAAAACCACGAGCAAGTCATTATATGATATGCAAAGAAGAAAAAGTGTAGAAATATTTATTCGGTTTTAAAATTTACTAAACATTTTCTCAAAATTCGCAAAGATGATGTTTCCATATTTGACGGGTACACTATATTGCACATGCACTGCTACAACTCTGGTAAATTGAAAGATGATGTTCATACCTCGACGATCAAGTTATACCAGATATGAGATGTTACTGGAAGCTGAGAACTGAAATAGACGATGTCTTCACTTGAAACTGATAATTTGAAATGACGATAAGAGGATTTCACATCGGAGATCTGGAGAATTAAGCTTAAATAAATTTATCTACACCGGTGTTCGTTCCACATACTGATACATTCCCGAACTCAAAAATGTAAAAAATAGTGTCACGATGCAACGCTTTACATCGATATTTCGCGATATAATGATATATCTAAAATTTCTAGTAGATATTTCGCAGAAATTTTCCAACAGGTTATTTATCAAAAAGAATTTTTAAAAAACTCGAGAACTCGAAAGAAAAATGTCTACCCACTTGAAAGCTGATAATTTAAAATGAAGATAAGAGGATTTCACATCGGAGATCTGGAGAATTAAGCTTAAACAAATTTATCTACACCGGTGTTCGTTCCACATACTAATACATTCCCGAACTCAAAATTTTGAAAAATAGTGTCACGATGCAACGCTTTACATCGTTATTTCACGATATAACGATACATCTAAAATTTCTGGTAGATATTTAGCAGAAATTTTCCAAGAGGTTATTTATCAAAAAAAAATTTTTTTAACTGGAGAACTCGAAAGGGTAATGTCTGCCCACTTGAAAGCTGATAAATAGGAATGACGATAAGATAATTTCACATCGGAGATCTGGAGTATTAAGCTTACATCAATTTATCTATACCGGTGTTCGTTTCACATAGTGATACATTCCCGAACAGAAGAATTTGAAAATTAGTATCACGATGAAACGCTTTACATCGATATTTCGCAATATAACGATACATCTAAACTTTTTAATAGATATTTAGCAAAATTTCCCAAAAGGCTATTTAACAAAAAGAATTCTTAAAAAATAACAAAACATTTCATATAAAACGAACTATTGAAAAATATTATCTAAATTAAAGGAAAATAAACAGTTTACTTATATTTAAATTTTTATGTCTATTATTTTTATACTTAAATTTGTATGTGTTTTAATGCTTCATAATTCTAATTTCTAAAAAAGCTTTGTAATATAAGTGATCTCCTTAAATAGATATTTAAAGATATTTTCTGGCTTATATGATCTTTGGGTCTTAGAATATAATGGTGAAAAAGTCTAGACATCTATTGTTTGGGTTATCGCAGCAATTCTAGACACTCCATTCTAAGATAAGTGCTTTTCTTAGGATAGAGATTAAAGCAACTTATTCTTCTTTTTTCAGTTTTATAGGATTAACAGAGGAATGTCTTCTTGAACGGCCGGAAATATTTACAAAGTTGGTTTCTGACTTCTTTAAAAAGAAGTTTATAAATAGAAATGTTTTGATTAGTCTCAGATTCCTCTGAGAGAAAACAGATGAATTTGAATTCAAATACGGATTTTTTATATTTGGTTGTTATTCCTTTTATAAAAGCTTTTGAATTTCCTTTTGAATTCTATGTTGCATTTACTTTTAATGTAGATTTATCCCACTCTTAAAGCATTGTATGAGGGACAGGTACTAGTACATTTTCTGATGATTGATACTTGAGCTCAAGACACGTACTAGTACGTTTTCTGATGATTGATACTTGAGCTCAAGACACGTACTAGTAAGTGTTCTGATAATCGATACTTGAGTGTGACACATGCACTAGTACGTTTTCTGACGATTCATACTTGAGCACGGGTCACGTACTAGTAGTGGTTAGTGTAACAACATGGTTTGTGTGTGGGTACAAAAGTAACGGTATATACAGGATAACGAAGCCGAATGTTCTTTTCTACTACATAGATTCTGGAAAAAATTAGACAAATGAAAACTAGTTTTTACATCAGTCGACACGGAAACACAGAAAGGGAAAAATTAAAACTATATACTACTATTTCTATTCGATTTTTCATATTTACGATACTATTATAAATTTATCCCCTAAAAATATATTTTTTGTTTACAAAAATCTTATTGTTGTTATATATATTTTTTATTTATATATTTGTATATATATTTCAATATAAAATACGAAATATTAGTTAATAAATTAAATAATTTTCGATCTATTGAGATTTAACAGAATAACTAAATTTACTCGCAAAACGCCCGCTCCCGGTGCAATTCCGCTGCGAAATGTGCCCGCACACAGTGTGTTAAGTGCATTTTGTATCATTCAAAACTATTTCATAAAAATATTTTGCTGAAAGCAGATTTACAAATTGTCCATATACAAAGTGAGTATAATGTTTTATTATTACAAAATAACAGGAGTGTTCGGTAAAGCAATTTTTTTATAGAATAAAAGAACTCTTTCCACACCCAGAGGCAGGGAAAAGTAAGAAGAAAACGTATCGATCATAAACAAGTCATCAATTATGACAGGATTTTGTATTTGTATACGTAATATATCATCTAAGTAACACTATCAAGCCTTTACAATTTATATAGGACATATATGTGTTGAAAGGTACTGTTAAGACATTGTATGCGGGATACATACTAGTACGTTTTCTGACGGTTGATGCTTGAGCGTTTGTCACGTACTAGTACGTTTTCTGATGATTGATACTTGAGCGCAGGTCACGTACTAGTACGTTTCCTGGCGATTAATACTTGAGCATGGGTCAAGTACTTAATACATACAAAATGTTCTAAAAAATAATGTAAAAAAATCAATTTAAACAAATAAGTAATTTACATGTGTAATTGGCTTTCTGTACGGAAGAAATCATTAGGTTTTGGAGTCAATTCACACTAACTATAAATATAAAGCTTAGAATACCTAACTTTTATTTTGAATTAAATATTATTTATATCCTATGCATTTACATAAATGATTATGCAATTATTAATCAAAATTTGGTCGTGTGTGATACAATAGAAAACACGGTACTGCACAGAGTCCAACATCGCAATCTGGACAGTAGAACTTTGTTTCTCTCCTTACCTTCTTCCCCCTGCTATCTCTCTTTGAGAAGCAAATAATATAGTAGCCAGAAAAGTAAACAAAAGCACTTGAAACCATAAAAAGCACATGCGAAATAATTCGGGAAAGACTGATTGCACAGTGTAAAACTTCACAGTGCCCGAGCTACACTCGGGATGAGCCAGGATGGTATATTAAGCCTGCCCGAGTTCAGCTCGGGAAAAACTGGGAAGAGGTTAATGATTACTTTTGTATGATGGAGGAAAATGGGTATTGGTACACTTAACAATTAATTATAATGTTCTAAATTTTTAGATGTAATGATTGAAACCAGCCTTTCAATTTTAGTGTAAATATTATTACACAGTATTTTTTAAATTTTTTATGTTGGCATAGAGTAATTTAACCCCTTCCGATAAAATGACGAGTCTAGCTCGTCATTAGTTTTTCATTCCATACCGCACAATGACGAGATACACTCGTCATGCGATTAAAGTTACTGTTAAATATGATAATTAATTTAGTTTAAAATTTCTAGTGTACTGAATTTGGCAGCACTTTTATCACTTGTGAAAATCTTAAGTCACTATTGCATATTGTTTACTTAGAATTTCTTGGTACAAGTCATTGCCAAATTAATGAGTCAGAATAAAAGTAAACCTACTAAAAAATGCCGTGTGTGTTACAAGAATCAAATTAAAAGTGAGACTACTTGGCAGTGTAAACAATTAAGAATTCCTTTGCACTTTGTTTTGAAAAGTACCACTAGCTTGAAGACTATTATCTGTATAATTTTCAAACTCAGATACATCTTCTTCGCTGTCACAAGCTTCTATTAGTTTAGCTATGTCAGCATGACTGAAATTTATGTGATTCTCTATTTTTTCTCTTACATTCACAGATCGAACTCTTTTAACGTATATCAGAAAGTAAAATAGAGCAGAGAAAAAAAGAAACGTTGCATATGAGCAAATTCTCCTCCCCCAATCCCAATTGGACAAGGTCAAATTTTCGACCTTGAACGTGCTCTCTTGTCATGTGACCAAAGACATACACCAATAAAACATGCTTTATTTTCATGCATTTCGCATATTTCACCATCGGGTATAATTTTCAAACTCAGATACATCTTCTTCGCTGTCACAAGCTTCTATTAGTTTAGCTATGTCAGCATGACTGAAATTTATGTGATTCTCTATTTTTTCTCTTACATTCACAGGCCAAACTCATTTAACGTATATCAGAAAGTGAAATAGAGCAGAAAAAAAGAAACGCTGCATAAAATTCAAAAAGTGTCCCCCCCCCCAATCCCAGTTGGGCAAGGTCAAATTTTCGACCTTGGACGTACTCTCTTGCCATGTGACCCAAATACATACGCCAATAAAACATGCTTTAATAGTGGATAAATTAGAGAAACATTGTTATTATTTCTTCGCTGTCACAATATTATTAGCTATGTCAAACTGCTTATTTGATTCTGTATTTTCTCTTAATTCACAGATTTTTAGCGTATATTGATGAGAAAAAAAGTACAGGATTCAAATTTTAATAGGACAGAAAATTTAGACTTTATAGTCTCTTTGTCATTGAGAATACAAAAAACATTTATTCATGCATTTCACATATTTCCATGGAGTATAATTTTCAAACTCCAATACATCTTCTTCGCTGTCAGAAGCTTCTATTAGTTTAGCTATATCAGCGTGACTGCAATTTATGCTATTCGCTATTGTTTCTCTTACATTCACAGGTCGAAGTCTTTTAAGTATATCAGAGTGAAATGGGGGGAACGTTGCATCAATTTCCATCTGGACAATCAAATTTTCGATTAATCTTTTGTCATGTGATACACCCATTTATTTTCTTGCATTTACATATTTACCAGGGTTAATTTTCAAACTCAGATACATCTTCTCTGTCACAATTCTATTAGTTTAGCTATGTCAGCATGACTGAAGGGCATTCTTATTGTTTTCTCTATTGGCCGAACTTGTAACATATCAAAAGTGAAATGGCAGGGGCATAAAATCAGTGTACGTTGGGCAACAAATTTGCCTTATACTCTTTGCATGTGACAACACATACGCCTAAAAAGCTTTAAAATTGGATAAATTAGAGAAACATTGTATATTTTCTTTTGATATATTAAACAAAAATGCTTACTTTTATGCAGTATTTTTTATAATATTAGCTGTTCAATTATGGTACAGAATCAATTTTCTGATCAGGACAAAATTTCTTTACAGTTCATTGTTGAATATCATATCAAAATCTAATCTTTCTGTTCACTTTATATTTTATAGTATAATTTTCAACAATACATTTTCTTCGCTGTCAGAATTCTATATGTTTAAATATCAGCGACTGCAATTTTGCGATTCACTATTGTCTCTACACTCTAGTTTTAAGTATTGTTGAGGTAAAATGGGTATTTTTCATAATTTACTTAAAGACATCATAACTTTTAACAATTATAAGCTTTGTAATACATAGACATTTTTTAACATTATCCTTAAGATATTTTATAAATTCACGCAGTAAAATTTACTTATGATAATCTGGCTTTAACATTATTGTTTACAATTGGCTGTTGTAAACATGAAAATGAATGGGAAGGGCATTATAGTAGTTTGTGACGTTGTGACAAATTGCCTTATATTTTGCATCTGACAACATAGGTTGCCTCGTTTGCAAATCAGGAATAAATTCTTCTTTACTTAGGTCTTAAATACTTTAAAAAAAAGTAATACTTCATTTGATTTATTTAATTTTATTTTTTAATAATCAACTGCAACAGTTTCTAAACAACAATTTTTCTAAAACAGGCAAGAAATCTTTTAAATATTTTATGTTTAATCCCTTCTAGGTTCATTTTATTTCGGGATTATGGGTAAAAATATGTCAATTTTTTATGCTTATTTTCATACATACATAGCTTTTTAAACATAATAGCATCATTGGCATACAAAGTTTCTAAAAGATAATGTAAAAAAATCAATTTAAACAAATAAGTTTTACAGTATGTTTTAAAAGTAATTAGATTTTGGAGTCAATTCCACCCTATAAATATAAAGCCTAGAATACCTAGCTTTTATCTTGAATTAATTTTATTTATATCCTATGCATTTAAATAAATGATTATGAAATTATTAAACAATTTGATCGTGTATGATACAGTGGAAACACGGTACTACACAGAGTCCAACATCGCAATCTAGACAAGAATTGTTTTACTTATTCTTTTGCTATCTCTCTTTGATAAGCAAATAATATAGTAGAGAAAAGTAAAGAAAAGCATTTGAAACAATAATCACATGCGAAATAATTCGGGAAAGACTGATTGCATAGTGTAAAATTCAGTGAGCTACACTGATGAGCCAGGATGGTAATTACTGCCCGAGTTCAGCTGAAAAAACTATTAATGATTACATTTGTATATGAAAATTATGTTTCTGATAACAATTTATTATAACACTGGTCTAAACTTTTAGATGTAAGATTGATACAAGTTATTTAGTGTAAATGTTATTACACAGTTTTCTAAATTTTTTTGTTGGTATAGAGTAAATTAATACAATAATAGTGAAATTGAGCTTGTAAGCCTAAAAATACACCCGTTTACATGGCTATTTTGTACATCTGCGACTGGAAATTTTCTTCCACATTTCACTGAGTACAAAATTTAAATTTATATGAAACTTAGATCAAGGATGAACCACCTGGTGCATTATATGTCTGCCCAGAGTCAGGGTGGAAGAATGATATAATGTTTGTATCTTGGAAGGGACATTTTCTCAAACAAGTGGAACACCTGGAAAAACCCATTCTTTTCATATTCGATGGTCACTTGACATATGAGACAGTAAAACATAAGCGATGAACTATGAATGAAAAAGGCTGTTAAACTCAAAGCAGTGTTAACTGAAAAAGATGGAAAATAACTGTAAACAGACTTCAACAATAGCTACTACGGAAGCTCTTTCTATTCAAACTTAAAGTTCAACCACTTCGAATTTTGCCATTTCTTCTCCATATAAGTATTTAAAAAAGGCCATACTTACATCATGTTCACTACTGCAGTTGTAAGGGGAAAAAGCCTTATAAAATGACAGACGAAAAAGAAAGAGGGTAGAAACTAAGGCCGGAGGTGTGAGAACTGTTTCTGATGTAGCAACAGGTAGCGTAACTTAATAACTGTGGACATTACTGTTTTGCAATATAAATTTTAAATATATTACATACAAATGTGTTTGTAGCTAAAAAATAAAGTTTTAGTTTAATTTGGCATAATTAACAGCATTTTTAATCAATACCTTTTTTACCCCACCTCTGGGGTACAATGGATGTAAAAAATAATTAAAAATTTATAAATTTACAAATTAAGGAAGTGTATAAAACTATTTTAACAATAATGGTAATGAGCCCATTGCATGAATACATGCAAAAAAATTGCTTGCTTATAGCTTTTTTTGAGTGAAAAAGAGTGTGGAATGAGAAATCACGCTTTTTCTACTTATTTTACCCCACCAGACCCTATATCAGAAAGTGAAATAGAGGAGAGAAAAAAAGAAAGGTTACATTAGGACAAATTCCCCCTCAACCAATCTCAATAGGGCAAGGTCAAATTTTTGACCTTGCACGTAGTCTCTTGGCATGTAACCAAACACATAAGCAAATAAAATATGCTTTAAAAATAGATAAATTAGTGAAACATTGTTATTCTTTTCTTTTCAAATATTCCAAACAAAAATGAACAAATATGAATAAAAATATATGATTTTTTGCATTAGGTCCTATTAACTGGAACGATACATTAGGTATCACTTGAGCTTAACCCTTTATATCCTGAATTAATTTGCTAAATGTTCTTACTGCATTTTTGCATCATTAGATAAGTTTTAATGGAGAATAATCATAGAAAAAAGAAAATTATTTTTTACCGTATTTTAGTAGTTAATATTGCAGCTGGTACTTTCTAGTACCAGCATATATTTTTGACTCTCTGATAGAAAATAAGACATTAAATTATGAATAAAACAGATGAAATGCTTTATAGATTAGTATCGAAGTCTCCAAAAAATAATAGTACGAAATAACTGGTAAAAAACCACTAAATTTACTCAATTGAACAACACGTGTTTCAACGCCAAACGATGGCCGATGGGTTAGGGTGATGGCCTTCGGTACCGGAGTTCGTGGGTTCGAATCCCACAATGGCATGGATGTTCGTAGTCGTTCGGAATCGGCTTTAAGCTGTAGGTCCCGGTCTCATTAGCAATCGTGTTGCAAAAAGTAGACCGTAGCACTCCAAACCAAAGGAAACCAAGCGACGTGTATCAACTCTACCACAAAATGACCTTCGAATGCAGCAAGCCAATTAAAAAATCCCTACTATGCGAATAAAAAACGATTCTTGGTTGGTGCTGTCATTTCTTTTCTACTGTAGGTTTGGTTTGGTTTGGTTTGGAGCGCTACGGTCTACTGTTTTGCACACGAGGGCTAATGAGACCGGGACCTACAGTTTAAAGCCGATTCCGAACGGCTACAAACATCCATGCCAGCAGCGGGATTCGAATCCGCGAACTCCGGTTCCGAAGAGCAGCGCTCTACCATTCGGCCATCGTTCGGCTTTTCTGCTGTAGGAAATGCATAGTTCTTGTCGTTGTTAGTACCGTCAGGAAAAACGGCTTTATTAGTAATATATAGGTGTTTGATTGAAGCGGCACTTATCCGTCAGGATAAGTACCATCAGGATAAAAAGGGGTTAAAGTATCGTTTTAACTAGCATAGAAACCAAACTAATGTGGGCATTTCAGTTTAGTTAATCAATCTTTATGGTATTTACGCACGGCTTTATGGTATCTTTATGGTATTTAAAACGGCTTTATTAGTAATATATAGGTGTTTGATTGAAGCGGCACATATCCGTCAGGATAAGTACCATGAGGATAAAAAGGGGTTCAAGTATCGTATTAACTGGGATAGAAACCAAACTAATGTGGGCATTTCAGTTTAGTTAGTCAATCTTTATGGTATTTACGCACGGCTTTATGGTATCTTTATGGTATTTAAAACAGCTTTATTAAGAATATATAGGTGTTTGATTCAAGCGGTAGTTATAAGTACCGCTTCAATCAAGGTAAAAAGGGTTAATAATACTTGCTTGCTTAATAATAATTAGCTTAATAATAGTACTCACCTGTTTAAGCTCCTTAACAATGATACATTAGGTATAACTTTTAAGGAGCTTAATCAGGGGTATCCCTGGCTGAGGGCTAAGCAGGTACTTAAGCTCAGTAAGAATGAGTTAAGGGTGGCTATTGGTCTGTTGACAGGTCATTGTTGCCTCAAGAGTTACCTAAACATTATTGGCATTATGGGCAGCCCGTTATGTAGGAAGTGTCACGTGGCGGAGGATAGTTCCTTAAACATGTGGTGATTACCTAATAACAACTAAAGTGGTTGCCTCGTTTTGATTCGCCGAAGATTGACGTCATACGCATCCTTTCTGATTAAGGCCATTGACGTAATATTCAGTCTTTGTAAATACTGTCTTGTATATATTATAAATATAAGGCAACTCCAGGCAGCAGGGCACATCTTGACTCATTACGATTCTGGCGTTCGTTTCAAATGGAAGGGCATTATATTGGTTGCCTATTGGTTATCATACTCATGAAAATGAAGGGGGAGAGCTTTAAGAAGTTCGTGACGTTGCGTGAAATCACTCTATTGTAATATATTTTTACATATTATTGTAACATGAATTGATATTTGTTATGAGTAAAGTTTTATAATTATCGTATTTTTATTTGTGGCAACACAGCATCTTTTTAAAATTTGCAAATATCTGTAATGTACGTATATGTGGTCTGCCTGTATATGTATCAGTGTGACAGTAGCAGATGTCTCGGTTGCATCGAAAGTGCTGATGTTTGTTTATGTAACTTGTATGTACTTTTAGAACTTTAAACTTCTGTAACGTTAGTTCAGTTTGATATCCAGAGCTCTACGTCATTCATTATACTATCTTAAATAAATGCCTGTGTCTAGATCTAGTTGTTTTATTTTAACTACACCGTGTGAATCCCTTCTGAGCGTGGTTTTATATGGGATGTGATCACTTCGTATACTTCTTTAAGAATCGTCAAGCCATAGCAGGGGTCTCCATACACATCTTGTGTGATTGTAATTACTACTCTGTTAAGCGATTTGAATTTCTTGGTTATCATTTCATCGAAAAGTGGGAGTTAGCCAACTTCCGTTAAGTTGTTGCTTAGATGTATCTCAGCTATTGATCTCTTTGAGACTTAATTGTAAATATTGTTAAATTTTTTTTAACCGTCGTAGGTAAACAGTACTACCGTAAGGATTAGTCTTTGAGATATTTACCACGAAACAGTTCACTCAGCAACAGTAAAACAAAAAAAAGAAAGAATGTAATCATGAATTATCATTTAAAAATGTCCATAGTTTAAATAATTAAAGCGAAACCCTGGAAGAAGGTAGTATTATGCTTGCCGTTAATGTTAAAGTAAGAGAAAAATGTTGAAACTAGCGAAAAAAGTTTTAAAAAAGGTAACCAAAATTAAAACGAAGCCCTAAATTTGGGGATATCAATTGGGTTCCAAGATAATATGAGGAACAAGTTGTTTTTTCATAATTAAACTTGGAGGGAGGGGGGGTCTCCAGGCAGGAATCCAGCCCCGGTAGTGATATGAAACAAACACTCAATGGTACAGATATTTGAATTTTGTGCTATTATGTACTAAAGAGCGTTACAAACATCTTGAATAGCATTTTTCATTTAAAAGTAACTAGAGAAAGGGAAGATAAATTGACAACAAAATGAAAGATTTGTTGCCATGAGAATTTTTTTTATAGAAAGTCAAGCTATTATTACTTGAGCTTTAAAAAAGAAATTAATATTTAACAATTTCATTAAAAGTATTTACAGTATAAAATATAGGCTTGACCATTTAGCTGGTGCTAGTGATTAGTTCGCAGTTTTCAGTCATCCAGGAAATTAGTTTCTGTGCTCTACTGCACAGAGCTTTGTATATGATAGCTGGAATCTCTTCGATTCCGCTCCTATCGGAGGCTCTTATGGTATCCTTCTACGTTCGGAGAACTTTTTTCTTTTAGCGTAGAAACAAGTTCATGTTTTTACATTTTAAAATTTTTTTATATTATCATAGAGAATTGCACTTGAAAAATATATTCCTGGAGAAGTTTTTATAAAATTTCTAATAAATGAAGAAAATTTAGTAAAAAAAATCTTACTTTTTCAAAAGGTCTACGTTTTAATAAATTAAATTATTTCAATATTTTTTGATGCATTACATTTCTTATACACTGAACTAGTGAATGACCTAAAATCTTTGCATAAT
>CM063497.1:106877882-106882882 GCA_032207245.1 Pardosa pseudoannulata | reverse complement strand
GTTAAAGCATGAACAATGTTTCCTCGCCTCAGCTTTTAGAAGAGATCGAAATTTCTGCTTGAAAGCACTTTGTACGTTAAATATTTTGGCGAATATTCCAATTTAGTGTTTGCAAGAAATACTTGTCTATTCTTTGGTATTGATATAGCAAATAAAAATAAGTGGCCTGCATATGTAGCAAACCAGTTGCCTGTGGAATATATTTGAAGAAATCATTCCAAGAATGGAAAATTTGTTTTCTCTTTAATTTGTTCATTTTTATCATCAAAGTTTTAGAAGCAGATTATTTTAAAAAAATCAAAGTTTTAAAATAAATAACGATTGTATTCAATATTTTCACCCATATAGTACATTTTAATGGATTTGAAAAAATAATGATAGCTTGATCTAGTGCTTGAGAAAGAAATAATTTAAACTCATTAACAAACAAATGGACAAATATATCTTGATTGAGTAATTTTATAAAATTAAATGAATAAGGAATACAATTGGAATACAACTTATCATTTGTAGATATGGATGAGTCCTCTGGATTCGCAAATACAGCGACGTTCTTTCCTTTTCTCGTGTCGCTGAAAAAAAAATGTCTATCCCGCAAGCAGCAGATGCCAGCAGCGTTCCTTTCTTCAGCATCTACAACTCGAATCCTACGAATGCCAGTGATATTGCTTCCTGAAAAAAGTCCTCTTAATTTAGATATAGGGACCTCTTTTTGTTATTTGCGGCTCTTATGAAATATTGCTAATATGGTTGGGGTAATTTGAGTAGCAATTACTGACTTAACACTTAGAGAGCATGTGCAACTTGAGGAATCCTACGATAGCGATTAACATTCCTCCCGGAAAAAAAAGGTTCTTATAATTTAGAAGCAGGGACATAACAGAAAAATCCCTGAAAAATCTAGAGGAATCGTATGAATTGGGAGGATATTGCAATCACCAATCTATTTTAGTCGATACAACCACCATTAATATCAAGACTGATTTTCCGTCAGCTCAAGCTTCGAAACCACAAACCTCCAGTTATGAGCTAGATGTCTTGGCCAAACGAACCATTCAGGATATTGATATCCTTACATAAATAATCAATCAAGTAGTCATTTAACAAATACGTCCTGAAATACTGCAAAATACTTGAAATGCTTGGAGCTAAATCGACTGAATTTTTTACCAGTCTAACATAAAGCTCAAGGGAAAGCTATCACATGCTTAAAATTCTGTTGAGTAAAAAGGTTTTAACATTGTCTTTCTAAGAAAATAATAAATATGTGAGTGAATTATTTCATTCTTTATTTTTCAAACATGAAATTCGCTTATTAAGGTTACAATCAGCCTTCAAGTTTATTCCCCAAGTAAAAATATAAAATAGAAGACAGGATCAGGCGGAAAACCCTGTTACCCCCAGAGGTATCATTTAAACTTGTAGGACATCTCAATCTTGAGCCTGTTTTGACTAAACCAGGCACCATTAATAAACGAGGCGGATCTTTCGCGGGCTCTAGCTTCAAACACACAAACCTCAGTTTATGAGATCGATGTCTGTTTGGCAAATGACTCATTCGGGGTATTTCATGCCCTTAAATGAAGACTCAATGAAGTAGTCATGTTATTTAAGAAATACCTCCTGAAATACTGCCAAAACACTTAAAATGCGTGGAATTGAATAAACTGGATTATTTTACTTGCCGCAAATGGAAATCAACTAAAAGTTACAGCAGGCTGAAAATTCTATTGAGTAAAACTATTTCAAAATTGATTTTCTAAGAAAATATTAAATGTGTACGTGCCATTTTGCATTCTTAAAAAAATGCATGAAATTCACTCAATAATTTTCTACCATCACTTCAAGTTTATTCCTGAAATAGAATTATAAAATAAATAAGTCAACTGACAATATTGAGCTAATAATATAAATATATATTTATATTTATATATATATATATTCTTTATATATATATATATATATATATTAATATATATATATATATATATATATATATATATATATATAAATTATAATATTATATATATTTTCTATATATATATATGTATATATAGTATATATAATATGTATATATATATATATATTGTATATTTATATAAACATTATATACATATATATACATATTATACATATATATATATATATATATATATATATATATATATAATATATATATATATATATATATATCTATCTGTTACATATATTATATGTGTGTGTGTGTGTGTATTTAATATGTATATATGTATATATATGAATTTATTTATTTGGCCATATGGAAGCAACCATATAAATGATTCCCTTCCAGTCCCACCAAATACACAGTAGAACTTCCTGGCCTTTAGTCCTGTTTGGCCCCAGTTTGATCTGCATCAACGTTTGAGATCGTTTTCGAACACTATTGTCGTATTTGACCCATTTCTCATCAGTCACCATCCGTTTAAGAAATGGATCGATATCATTCCAATCCACCAAATACACAATAGAACCTTCCTGGCCGTTAGTCCTGGTTTGGCGTCCGTTTGAGCTGCTTCACCGCGTTTTGACCACGATCGATTTTTATGTATACGTATTTGACCCATTTCTCATCCCCAGTCACCATCCGCTTAAGAAATGGATCGATATCATTCCATTTGATAAGGCTTCGCAGACGGAAATTCGATCCATCCCGTTTTTTGGTGTTAATTGGTGTGGTACCCAAACATCGAGCTTCATTTTAAATCCAACTTTGCGAAAATGGTTTAAAATGTTTTTATGGTCAATCTTTAGCTGCTGGTGGATGCTACGACTACTAGTATGCCGGTCAACTTCGATTATTTCTGTGATTTCATTGACATTTTCGACGATGGGCCTGCCTGTGCGAGGTGCATCTTTAACATCAAAAATGCCTGAATGGAATCGACGAAACCAAAATTGCACGTACTTAGCTGTTACAGTATCGGCTCCATAAACACCATTCACAATTGCAATTGGCTTCCATTTTCGCTTTTAACAAGGAAAAACTGTAAAATATACCGAATTTTCTCTTTGTTGACTCAGATTTTTAGCAACCTGTAACTGACAACTGAATGGACTAAACAAAAAACCGTAAAAAAATTTTTTAGGGTGAAATGTCATCTTATCAACGAGCATAAATTTGAAATTGTTTGATCGATGCTTTACGAGATATTGATCCCTACAGCCATCTACCGAAAAAGATAATAGATTTCTTTTTCCCCAACCTAATGCATGTATATATATATATATATATATATATATATATAGATATATATATAATATATATATATATATATTTATATATATATATATATATGTATATATATATATATATTTTATATGTAATATATATATTTTATATTTATATATATATATATATATATATATATATATATATATATATATATATGTATATATATATGTATAATATGTATATATATATGTATATATATAAATATATATATATATATATATATATATAATATATATATATTATATATATTATAATATATTATATATATCATATATATGTATATATATATTAATATATATATTTATTTATATATATATATATGTATATATATATATATATTTATATATATATATATATAATATATATTATGTATATTATATAATATATATATATATAATATATAAAAATATATATATTATTTATATATATATATAATATATATATATATATATATATACATATATATATAATTTATAATATATATATAAAATATATATTATATATATACATATATATGTTGTGTGTGTGTATATGTAGCAAATGTGTCAAGAAATAGAAATAATTCAAAACAGTTGAGAAAAGTAATGCAAGCTAATCCACAACTAAGAGTTATGGATAAAAAACAAAATTAAATATTAAAATATATACCAGGTTTATAATGAGTTATGCAGCATTACATAATACCTAGTTTAATATAATTAGAAATATACAAATAGTAAATTTGATACTAATTGTATTATGTCTTGGAGAACATGTGTGAGTAAAAATGTAAAACGTAATGTTATTATTAACTTTTAATAACATAAATGACATCTTATTTAAAATGGATGACAGATTTATTTTAATAGATATTAAGAGTGTATGGGAAATAATTTGTAGCATCCTGTGAAAAATAAAATCGTATGAAATGAAATCTAATAAAATCGAATAGTATAAAATGAAATAATTCAATTTAAAACATAATAAAGTTTTATTGACGTTTTATTAGCACTAATTTTAAGTATTATAAATACAAGATGAAATAACTAATTACGGATAAGAGTGAAAGTATTATCAGATTTAAAATAAAATGAATTTTAATTCATATTTTCATACTTTTAGCAGTAGATCCAAGGGATTTTTGTTTACCTGAAATGGGGATGGTTCAAATTAGGTTTATAAGAATCCTTGTTCTTATTCAAAAATAAACTGTATTTATTAATTTTTACACATTAAGTTATTATATACCTCATAAATAATAACCTACTACAATGTGGAATATATATATTTGAATATATTGAATTATAAAGGCCTGTCTACCAAAGTCTGGTCTCGGAATTAAATGGCAACCAATGGTGGGACTTTATTCTCCGTTTAAACATCAATTAATCGCGGTTAGCGTTAAATGACTTTGAAGAAGATTATATCATCAATATTTCTTATACCGTTCAGGCGCAGTTTTAGCAATTTTTATATTATATTTTGTACATTTTCTAATATCGGTATTTTCCAGTTATAACAAATATCTACAGTTTTGTTTCATCACTTAGAAGCTCAGTAATAAATTTTTCATTTATTCACAGATCATTTCAATATTTTATCTTCAGTATCATATTTTTATTTCAATATCATATCTTCAATATTATATTTTCATTTCAATATTTTCATTTCAATATTATATCTTCAATATTATATTTTCAATATTAGGTTTTCATTTCAATATTATATCAGTAATATTATATTTTCATTTCAATATTATACATTCAAT
>CM063497.1:106845382-106860382 GCA_032207245.1 Pardosa pseudoannulata | reverse complement strand
AATAATAAATAAAATTTTTAAATTAAAAATCCGTACTTTGGATCAACCGCCATGGCAAGCATCAAACCCACAGTTTTCGGGTCTGGATCTCGTGCTTTGACCATTCGGCCACTGACATAGTTGGCAAAACTTCTTAATGCAACAATACTTTACCTATAATTTAAAAAAAAATTTAGTAATTTTCATTCTATAAGCATACAAAGCTTCATACATTTAAATTAATTATTTCCTTCAAATGTATTGTAAATCACAATTCCCCAAGGGTGCTAAAATTGATGAAAAAAGGATATTTATTGAATAAATTTCAATAAATGTCAATAAAAGAGACTAAATAGACGTGAAAAATTACTTTTTTTCTGAATATTTAAATTTAATGCACCTACTTAATTTTTTATAGTACAAAGTAAAACACATTTATTATAACAGATATGGATTATTTATTTAATACAATGTTTTTCTCCTTATCAATTGGTTAAATTTTTCTTTTAATCATTCTTGATACTCGTAAACAATAATCGATTATATTTCATTAATCGAAAATCTATTATGCCACATACACATGATAATCGATTACCATAAGTAAATTAAATATATTGGGAAATTATGATTAGAAAATCTAATATATTCATCGATTACATGGAGTAAATTCATTATGCCAATCAACGTGTCTAGTGAATAGAATGTACTAAATTATTATAAACTAATATCAAACAAAAGAGAAAATTAACATTGAAGTTCAAATTAGAATGGGTTTTATTTAATGTCTATTTTGATAATTTATGAATTTTTTTTCTTATGCTACCTTGAAATTAAACTCTCAAATTTAGACGAAATTTTTATAAAAAAAATCTGTACATTATTATATGATTAATTAAGAGGACATAGTGCTTTTAAAGCTAAAAATGCTTGCTTATAACAGCTTATTGGAGATTTAATATAAAGGAAAAATCACTGTTCTGTTTAGAATTATGGAACTTCAAATTTATTGAGGATAAAACACTACGGTCAACAGAGCATGATTCCAGTACAAGAACTTTGCTTAGGTTTGGTTGGGTTGCCAGCTCCACGGTCCAAAATTTTGCACATGAGGGCTAATGAGACCGGGAGCTACTACTTAAAGCCGATTCCGAACGGCTATGAAAAATTATGTATATATATATATATATATATATATATATATATATATATATATATATATATATTTATATATTTATATATATATATATATATATATATATATATATATATATATATATGTATGTATATATATATATATATATATATATATATATATATATATATATATATATATATATATATATGTGTGTGTGTGTGTGTGTGTGTGTGTGTGTGTGTGTGATAAAACAACATCACTCACATTTTATATAACAGGAATATTTAATTTGAAAACACAAAAACATAACAATTAAACGATTAAACATAAAATAGACATTAATTCGTTTTGATTAAAATCATCATAAATCGTCATTGTACTCTCACTCTTCTGCACACACACGCTCTGTTTCAGTATCTGTCTGTGGCACGCTCTTTTTCGCGTTGCCATTCGTAGTTGGTAAAAGTCTAGTTGTCTAGTCCATGGAGTTGTGTTCTGCTATTGCTGCGCCTTGATATATATATATATATATATATATATATATATATATATATATATATATATATATATATATATATATATATATATATATATATATATATATATATATATATATATATGTGTGTGTGTGTGTGTGTGTGTGTGTAATATTACATAGTTCTTACACTATAATACCTTTTAAACATTTCTAATCTTTCTCATTCTGATTCCTTGAACTTTATTTTAACTGACACATTAAATATGTTTAGTTTTATAAAAAAAAAAAACATAATTTTAAAGAACCATTTACATGTTTTTCCCAGAATCTAAATTCTTGTCATATTTTCTGTCTAAACAATAATATTTTATCATTAATCCTACCTCAACTAATAATAAAATTGGTTTTTATTATATTATTATTATTATAATTATAATTTTATTTTTTTATTATTATTATTATAATTATAAATTTATTATTATTATTATTATTATTATTATTATTATTATTATTATTATTATCATCCTCATCATCATCATCATCATCATCATTATTTTTTTTATTATTATCATCATCATCATAATCATTATTATTATTATTATTATCATCATTATCATTATTATTATCATCATCATCATCATCATCATCATTATCATTATTATTATTATTATTCGGACTTAAATGTTATGTATTTCCTTATAGCAAATCTACTTGCTATAATTAATTATATATTCTTTAATTAACCTTTTACAGGCCGAATTCAGACCCAGATATATTTTAAATTATATTTTTGCATATCTTGCCTTCTAAAGCTTCTGTTAAAATATGTTAATCATTTAATTGTGAAAAAAAATTTCTTTTGCGATTGTCATGATGTTCCCATTTGGGATCATTGGCCACTTCTGACTATACACTGGATTCACAAATTGAATAGAATGATATATATATTAAATATTAAATAATAAGAAAAATAATTAGAATGAATTTAAAATTTATTTTTAAATTTAAGGACAGATATCAATAAAGTTTAAAAATTATAAATTTAAATGAAAACAACATTTTCTGAAACAGATATCAAAAGCATGAGTTTATACCTTTATGCCACGATATATTGGAATCAATGGAGATGCAATTTTTCTTGCACTCTTTGCAAGCTAATCCTGCATTTAATGTGCACTGTGCACATCTACCTTGTGTTGTTTCACAAGAAAATGGCCATCACCCTTTTCTCTGTGATATAGGGCGGTAAACTTTGGGTCCAGGTTGAGGCCTAACTTTCCTTGGTGCAATTCTTAGAAGAGAGGTTGTAAGTTGTATTTCACAGACAAAATACATTTAACATCTTTCAAAATAATATCTGAGAAGCGAACGCACTAGACTGCTTATAGAATTGAAATGCCCTTCCATAAAATTAGGGAATTCCCCTTCATTTCTTACCCCTTTCAAGAAATGCTCTCCGTAGAAGAGATTATTTCGTCGAGTATAGCGGCAACAGTCCATTGTTCCCAATTGGGAACATCAATAATTAATAAATTATTCCAGATACGTTTCTGATTATTAATTTCAAATTTCATATTTTTTAAATAAATTAATGTTGTTTTAAGGATACCAATCGGATTTTAGGAGCATTAGATTTTTTTTACATTTATGTTAACTTTTAATATAGGCTCTATATAAAATGATGAAAAAGGTCATTTTTATGATTTTTTGTACATTTTTCTGTTAGTCATAGAAATATAGCTTTTACTTTAAAAAATCGAGTAGACCTTTTACTACATTTGCTAATTTGTTTGTATCAGTATTGATGCAATTTAATTTTAAATACTTTTATTAATATATTGTTCCCTTTTGGAAACAATGGACTGTAAAATGTTAAGGATATTTATTTGCTTTCTAGGAAGCAAAAAAAAAGTTTTCATTTAAAAATGTTCATTCTTTATTTTAACTTCTCTTCATAACACTATCAACAAAGATCAATGTACACAAAATATTCTCTTTACTACTAAACAAAACATAAAGAGATAGATTTATATATATGATATATTTCACTTATCGTAAAGCTAAATTAAAAGCTTTTATTAAAACATTTAATGAACCTTTTACACATTTTTCCCAAATTCTAAATTCTTAAAATATTTTGTTTCCAAACAAGTGAATTTTCCAAACAAGTTGATGTCATAAATTTAAATTAAATATTTTAAGTTTTATAAAAAAAACAGAATTTTAATGAACCATTTACATGTTTTTCCAGATTCTAAATGCTTGACATATTTGTGTCCAAACAAGTATATTTTATCATTATTTCTACATGAACTAATAAGAAAATGCTTTTGAGTTCGTAATAATAAAATTGGTTATAATTATATTATTATTATTATAAATGTTATTATTATTATTATTATTATTATTATTATTATTATTATAAATGGTTTTTTATTGTTATTATTATTATTATTATTATTATTATTATTATTATAAATGTTATTATTACTATTATTATTATTATTATTATTATTATCATCATCATTATCATTATTATTATTATTATTGTATTTGTTATTATTATTATTATTATTATTATTATTATTTACTATTATTATTATTATTATCCATCATCATTATCATTATTATTATTATTATTATTATTATTATTATTATTATTGTTGTTTTGTATTTGTTATTATTATTATTATTATTATTATTATTATTATTATTATTATTATTATCATCATCCTCATCATCATCAGCATCAGCATCATCATTATCATTATTATTATTACTCGGATTTAAAGGTTATGTATTTTATTATATCAAATGTACTTGCCTAGAAAGCAAAGAAAAAAGTTTACCTTTTAAAATGTTCACTCTTTACTTTTAACTTCTTAACAATATCAACCAAGATCAATGTACACTAAATATTCTGTTTACTACAAAACAAAACACAATGAGAGAATTATATAAATGAAATATTTCGCTTGTCATAAAGCTAAATTAAAAGCTTTTATTAAAAAATTTAATGAACCTTTTACACATTTTTTCCCAAATTCTAAATTCTCAACATATTTTGTGTCCAAGCAAGTACATTTTAACATTACATTCTACATGAAGTAAAAATAAAATGCTTTTATGTTCGTTATAATTAAATAGGGCTTATATAAGTCAAGATTTAATGGAGGAAAAAAGGACTTTAAGACGGGAAACAAATATCTCAGATTTTTCAAAGTAAAGTTCTATTATAGAAAAATCGATTACCAACTCTCGAGTTTAATGCCTTACTAAAAGTACGAGGAGCAACAAAAAAGAGTTGAGTACATTAAAGTAATCTTTAGTAATCTCGGGACATAAAATTAATTTTTTAAGTCATTAGTGCAAAGGTTGAATTAATCGCGTTAATGAAATTTTTAACCATATTTTATGTTGACAAGGGAAATGTATGAAAGTGGAATTAAATGCTACCTTTTTTGAAACAAAGTTTTAAAATGGAATGGGATAATTTCTTAAGTATTTAAAAGATTAGACAATCGTAAATAAGAACATTTTATTTTGAAATTTTGGATGAGGAACATAAAGAAAATAAATCTAATAAGCCTTAAACGTTCAAAAAGTGTTTTTTCACAGTTGTCAACAACGTCTTCAATATCGAAATACTGGGAATATAATATGTGCTTGTTTGTCTCATTTGGTTGAAAACATTTCTTCTAGTAGCGGTATCAAAATTTATCTCATTTCTAAGGCCCAGTCGGGCGAAATTACTTTTTGTGAGAAAAACACCATTAGATTTTTAACAAAAGAAAAATTCTTGCTCTATTTGTGTTATGAAAGCCAGGGCTTCGAACCGGAACTGAACCGATAACCGAAAACCGGAAAAAACCGTTATTTTGGTCGGAACGAAAACCGGAACTGAACCGAAAAAAATATCGGTTTATTTCGGTTCGATATATCTTTCAGTCATTTTGTTACTGTTACCAACTTATCAATATTTTCTAATTTAACGTCAACTTTATAATTATCATTACATGTATACTGCTTCTCGATTTCCTATTTTGATATTCACTAGTATTTTTCTGTTTCAGTTTCGCATGAAACTACTTGTAGAAGACATATTTAATTCAGTTGATTAAACTAGAAGTATAGATGATTTTTTAAGAAAAATATCGAGTTATATTTTATTTTTCACATCTCAGCATGCGATCATCCACGGATGTTTGTATAGACTGTTTAGATCAGGGAGGAGTAAATAGACAGGAGAGGCCCTAAGTGACGTAGCATGAAGCATCTATCAAATCTTCTGCGCATCAAATGGGTGTTTGGTAATGGCGGCGATTCAAATGTTTCGTAATAGTAGTATTTCATTAGACCTGCTGTTTGTATCAATTCACATAGTGTACCGATTAAAAAAAGAATAAAATCTTCTAAATTTTGATAGAATTACATTTTTTGTTTATGATAGAATTATATTTTTAGTACAAATAAGAATATACATAAAATGAAATTATTCATTTGGAACTGAAACGAAAACAGTTATTTTTGGCGGAGCGGAAACCGGAACTGAACCGAAAACCGTTATTTTTGGCGGAGCGAAAACCGGAACTGAACCGATATTAATTTTTTAGTTGAACCGGAACGAAAACCGGAACAAAAAAAATTACGGTTTGAAGCACTGATGAAAGCTATTAATAAGTAAAAGGGATTTATCCTAAATAGAAACTTAAACTATTTTTCTTTCAAAATTTTGGTCAATTTTTCAGTCAAATGTATACACGTAAATACTAATAATATAAGTGAGCACAGTACGTTTTGAATTAAAATCTTCATTGAAACAGCCTACAGTGTTCTCTCGCCACTTCGCGCTTCATGTTCAGTGCTTCACGGGTTTTTCCAAAATATTCATTAAAAAATAAAAATAAAAAAACTCAACCATGTCGGCATCCACATTGCGGAACGGAGCGTTGTTTCAAGTTGATGTGCAAGATAGATGGATTCCTGCATGTGAAACAAAGAGATGAGTTGACTCAGAGTACGGCTCTCATAAAGGCGCGTGAATGGTTTCCCGTGTGATTTCGACCAATGAGAGTACTAGTGGATTTATCCGTTAAGTTCATTTTATGCTCATCATCCCAGTCTCACCTAGCAATTTCTTTTGTTTCATCTCTCCAGTCTTATCCAAGATGTGGACTGTCTAGCATACTGTATGTGAGAGTGCAGCTATGTTTGACATAACGTTTGCGAAACTGATTTGCTCGCCGCACTCACACGTTGTGGGTTGAATGCCCAAGTCTTTTTCAAGACTCCAGGAAGAGCGTGGTGTGGACAGTGAAAATAATTGCGCTTAAACTTCACCAAGTTTTGGAGAGTTGTGATTGGTCGCCAGGAGGCGATTCAGAACCATGCTTGGAGTCACGGTCCTTATGGGCAGACCCGGGAAAGGACGCATTATAAAAAAGACAATAAGGTCAAGGTCAAGGTAATTGGGTTAACGGAGTACCTAGCGAAGTGGAAAGTCTTCACTTTAACCTCCGAACGTGAAAAGATCAAAACATAAATTTAGGCCTCTAGGCAAAAAGTAATCCAAACAAAATTTAGAACGCTCCAGCTCACGAGAGAGCGAGGAGGTGAGATCGTTCTCATAAAAAATTATGAGTAACCAACGCGTTGTTTAATTAAAGGATAATTAGACAGTAACAAAAAGGACAATAGAACAACGAACACATCAGCACAGGATAATGGAAAAAGTATAGGGTTGCCTGAGTAGAAAGAAGGAAGGAAAAAAGTGCAGCGTTCTCTTGGATATTGGCAAATTTTTTTTGAGGCGTAGCACGTGGACTCCTTTCTTTACTTTTTAATTTTTTATATTTTTTGTTGCATATTTCCTTATCGGTTGTTCTATATTTGAACTTTGTAATATAGATCAGTGGTATTACACTATAATTAAAGACGATATAAAGCGACTTTGGGTTATAAATGACTATGAAATAACAACAGCAATGTACTACACCACAGCACTGTACTTTAGTGTTGTGTTGACAATAAAAAATTCTTTAAGCGAAAACTTTTTTTATTATTTTTTATTTTTACCCTTATAATGCCGCCTAAGCTTTGTACCCCTGCGAAATCTTTTTCCGGGACGACGAACAGGAAGAGGATGATGACCATCAGCGAAAAAGTGAAACTTTTAGATATGATCAAAGTGGGCAGAATTTATGCATCTGTTTCACAACATTACGGGCTTAATGAATGAACAGTACGGTACATCAATAAAGAGGAAGCAAACATCCTCAAAACTGCTATAATAACCTTCAATAAAGAAGCAAACCTCTCTTCAGTCACCATCACATGACTCTTCGCTTCTCTCAGAAAGCAATATTGATTAATATTTACTACTCTATAAGCTTTTGTAATTAACCTTATTAATTAGCACTAACACGTTTAAGTAAAAACGTATACTGTTGCAATTTTTGTCTTAAATTTGTAAAGTATAAATACTGTTTATAAATTTAAAACATTCGTGTACCCGCATACACGAAAATTCCCAGGGGCAAATCCTACTTCACGGATTTTCAGTTTTCGAAGGAAGGTTCTGGTCCTTATTAACCTATATAATATATAAATCAGTAACTTATATAAATCAGTAGATTATATAAATCAGTAACTATTCCCCAGATTCGTTGAAATTAAAAAGGTTGTTTCGAGTAATTTTATCTGGTTCGGAGTCACTACGTTCCTTTAATGTGTTAACTCTCATTGCTTTCATCTTAAATTTACGACAGGAAGTGAGATGAAATCAACTCAAATAGTGATATCCTTTAACAGTGACAAAGTGTGACAGATAGATATTGATAGGAAATCTGATATAAAAGGAGATTGTTCCAGGCTATGTTTTCCGAAATAGATTTGTCATGAAAGAAAGAAATACAATAAGTTTTTTTTCTCTTAACTCGAAGTGAAGTCATTTCTTTATATGGAACCATTACATCGCAATGTTATTTTCTTTTAGAAGTAAACCAGATTTTCACTTCTTGGGAATTTTTATTTCATTCAAACGTTGAAAGAATTACGATAGGAAAAGCAATTTTCAAGGAAATAAACATTTGTATTTTAATTTAAAAAATATAGAAAATTACTAATGTAACCACATTACTTTAAAGTCAAAAAACCTTACACAGATTATTTAAAAACTTGAATGGTAAATTTACGAATCTTTTAGAAAGTTTCTCAAACCGTTTAATTACTTTTTCACTACATATTTTCTGATCCAAGTATATACAACCATTTATGCAATTAAAATTAGCTCCAATACAACCAATAAAAGTTCTAGAAGAAATTTTTTTTTAATATCACTTTCTTCTATCCCAGGTTTTTATAATTTTAAGAGATAGATTATTTCCAAGCTTGAATGGTAAATTGATGAAATTTTACGTAGTTTCTAAAACCCTTTGATTAATCTGTCAATATACGTTTTTTGATCAAAGCATATATTACAATTTATGGAATCAAAATTAAGTTCAATACAACCAATTAAGGTTCCGTAAGGAATTGGTTTCATAATACCATTTTCTCCTATTTCAGATTCTTTAATTTTAGGAGGTAAATTATTTCCAAGTTTAAATGGTAATTTGACGACACTTTTATGTTGTTTCTAAAACCCCTTGATTAATCTGTCAATATACGTTTTCTGATCCAAGCATATATTACCATTTTAGTAGGAAGATTATTTCGAACCTTCAATGGTAAAGGGACGAAACTTTTAGATAGTTTCTTAAACCATTTAATTAATCTGTCAATATACGTTTTTTAATCCAAGTATATATTACCTTTTATGAAATCAAAATTCAGTCCAATACAACCAATTAAGTTTCTATCAGGAAATTGTTTCGTAATGTCCCTTTTTTCTAGCTCATCTTCTTTAATTTTAGGAGGTAGATTATTTCCAACATTCAATGGTAAATTGACGAAACATTTAGGTAGTATCAGAAACCGTTATTAATCTGTCCATATATGTTTTCTGATCCAAGCATATATTCCCATTTACGCAATCAAAATTCACTCCAATACAATTAGAGTTCTATAAAGAAATTTTTTTAGTCATTTTCTTCTGTAGCTGGTTCTTTAATTTCAAGAGGTAGATTATTGCCAACTTTGAATGGTAAATTAATGAAACTTTTAGGTATTTTCTCAAACCATTTAAGTAATCTTTCAAATGCATTTTCTGATCCGTGTATACATTACCATTTATTTCCAACCTTGAATGGAAAATTAACCAAACGTTTAAGTAGTTCTGAAACCGTTTAATTAATCTGTCGATATACGTTTTTTGAACGAAGTATGTATTATCATTTAGGCAATCAAACTGCCTTAAAATATTTAACTGGACCAAGTAAGCAAATTTTAGCTTAGTTTTAATTAATTTCAGGGCATACAAACACTTTAGTTGTCTTAACGAATAATATAATATCATCAACATAAACAGAAAGCAAAACATTCTGATTCAACATATATACTACACAGTTACAATTATTAAACTTCCGAAACTCTAATGATACAAGTATACTTTCCAATTCATTATTCTATTCTCTACATCTTAGGTGCAGTCCATAAAAACTTTTATAAAGTAAAAATACTTTGTCCTCCATACCTTCTATAATATAACCCGTCTTTTGCTTCGTATAAATACAGAATTTAATGTATTTATTGCTATGGAATCAAATGTAAACTGTTACAGTGAAGAATGTTCAGCTAGAAATGTACTATGTAAAAAAATGCATGAACACGCCCTACGCCTAATAATACACTCTGTATAATAATAGTCTAAGTTTTCTGTCCGTCTGTCCTCAAATTTATGAAGCGGTTGCACCATGAATGGATAGAGGCATCAATATTGGATTCTTGGTGAGTTGGGGGTTAGTAAGTTCGAATTCCACCCCTTAGCCCTTTTCTAGCATTTAAAGTTCTTATTTCAAGCCCTATTTTCCCCGGTTAAAAGCTGATGATTAAATGTATCAATTTGTCACATAATAAATAGGTAAAAACAACAATTTTTTCTAACATTAGGACGTCATTCTTTTACCCATCTCATTTAATCATATCTTATTTAATATTATTTAAATATATTCTCCATTATTTCCATAGGTTTCATCACTGAAGTTAGATATGACGTAAATAACTTTCTTTTATATTTTTCTTAAATAATAGAATAGGTACAAATATGATAATTTTAAATTTAATCATCGATTATTTTTATTTGCTATGGAAATTTTATCACCGATATTAACAACAAATTCTATCTACCTCCGTGGTCTAGTGGAAATGACAGATTCATTCTTTTACTTCCATTAATTACTGTAGCAAAAAAAATTGGGAAGCACTTAAATATGATTACGACGTAGCTAAGAAATCTTTGAATTATCTTTCCAAATGAATTCAATGTAATTCTAAACTGCATTCACAGTATCGAGAACTTTAGAAGAGTATGAAGATAAACTCATTTTTAAGCGTGTACCAGATGTTTCTCAGCCAAAACACAAACCACTTTTATCTGATTTATAGATTATTTTACAATTGTGGAAAATTAAAAATTTTAATGATGACGTTATATGACGGGCTATATCCTAGTAAAATTCACAATTTTCCTACATATAAATATATGATATATTCATGTGAAAGGATCTAGATAGATAATGCATTTGCACAATAAAGCAAGAAAAAAGCTAATGTATTTAAAAAATCAATAAAATCTTTAATGAATTTTCCATTCTACTTTCTACGACTCTAGAATTTTTGAGTAGTATAGTCTAGACAGGTCTTACTATTTAACGCCATTTTTGACTTTCTTAAAACAGTTCGAAAAGAATCAGGAAATTCCTTTTGGAGTTTCAAAGAGCTGCCATTAAAAGGGATTCCATTTAGATATTTTATGGCATTTTTATAGTGAAAACCTTTTGCGTTTCACTCTTAACGACTAACTATCAAACACGAAGTGATTTAGAAGAATTTGTGTCTGTTTTGATTTTATTTTAACGTTGTTTTTTGAGCATCAGTTAAGGTGATCGTGGATTTGCAAGAATTACCTTTGGTGTATTTTTTTAAATCGGTTGGATTGAAAATGCAATGTGCAAAAGAAAGTCCATGTCGTATTAAAGTTTAAAAGTAAGTGTTTAAGAAGTGGACTCAACCTTTTGAAAAATGCATTGCATCTTATGTTATTTTCTTTGAAAAAGATCGAGTAAATAATTAAGGTTTAAGTTTATCTGATTTTTACATAAATATTTCTTTAGTTTCTTTTCTTACTTTTAACTCCAACTCATTCATAAAAAATTACATTTAAAACTTATCCTTGCATTTAAGACTTTAAAACTTACAATCTGTAACACTTTTTATTTAAATAAAACTAAACAAATTCAAGCTTCCTTTCCACTTCTCAAACACACCATCAGAGGTTTTTGCACACATCTGATTGAGAACCCAGTCAGCAAGCACTTTAAAAACGTTTTACTTAGAAGTACATCGAAAACCCTACTTTTTGCACACATCTAATGGAGAACCAGTCAGTAGGCACTTTATAAAAGTTTTCTTTACAAGAACATCGAAAAACTCAATTTGTTTTGCACACATCTAATGGATAACCTAGTCAGAAAGCACTTTAAAAAAGGTTTCCTTAGAAGAACATCGAAAACCCTACTTTTTGCACACATCTAATGGAGAACCAGTCAGCAGGCACTTTATAAAAGTTTTCTTTACAAGAACATCGAAAAACTCAATTTTGTTTGCAAACATCTAATGGATAACCTAGTCAGAAAGCACTTTAAAAAAAGGATTTTCCTTAGAAGAACATCGAAAACCCTACTTTTTGCACACATCTAATGGAGAACCAGTCAGCAGGCACTTTATAAAAGTTTTCTTTACAAGAACATCGAAAAACTCAACTTTTTTTTGCACACATCTAATGGAGAACCTAGTCAGAAGGCACTTTAAAAAAGGTTCCCTTAGAAGAACATCAAAAATCTCTACCTTTTTTGCACACATCTGATGGAGAACCCAGTCAGCAAGCACTTTAGAAAAGATTTCCTTAGAATTACATAAAAAACATGAAGCATTGCAAGAAACACCTTGGGACCTAACATACAGTCTTATCACCTATTGAACAACTCTCATATTATGAACTAAGTTAAATGATCAAAAAATTGAGGTATAATGATATATATCCCCTATAAATCTTTATAAAACTAACACTTTATAAATTATATCGTTATGTAGCAGTATAGAGAAATTCGAGAAGGGTAAAATGACAGATTTATTAATTTGTAAGTCCCAGTCTCTTAAAAACTAAACAATCTTCAGTTGGATTTTTTAGCTACATATAAAATGCTATTTAATATCATAAAATAAAAGTTTTTTATCCTGACATAAAAAAAGTTGTCACTTTGACAAGTGACTAATAAAACATCCTGTTAAACATAACGAAATGCTAAAAAATCATTGCATACTTTTCCCAGGGAAACGTAATTAAACTGGAGAGAATTTAGACATAAATGAAAAATGCAATTTTCAACTCCTACACCTATGTTCATAGTGAACAGAAAAAATGAGTTTTCAGGAACAAGTTTCTAGTGAATGACATTTAAGGAGGTAAGATACAATTTCTCAGTTGCTGTAATCATTTCTACTTAATACTAGTTCCCCCCAGGGGAGATACAAAATCCCCTTCTGAATTTTGTTTGCTTTGCAATTCCTTTAAAATGACTCTGATGGATTTTAAAGCATTCTTTCTCTAGCTCTAGATAAGTTTTTCGTCTAGATATCACGAGAAGCTGTTGTTGATTACAGTAATTGTGAATTACGCTGTAGAAATGAAAAGCATTTGATAAAAGAACTTATCTACTCTTAGGAGAATAGTTTTATATGAATGTATTAAAGTTCTCCATTAAAAGGTATATTCTATTTTTGGTTCGCGTAAAGTAGTAATGATACTTAGATTTTATTTACAGGATGAAGAATTTTGATGCAGAACAAGTAATTTAGTGAAATAACCGTTTAGAAAAGAAACATTGTGCTCTTAAATTGATGTACCTTTCGAATTTAAGAAAATTTTAGTATTTATCTATTATTGGAAATTTCAAAATTCTTGCAGTAAGTTGATCAAAGCAGATCAAGTCTGCTAAAATTAAAGATCTCTTTAGAAGGTGGGGACTGTTAAGCAGATTTGTAAAGGGATGATATATTTCACAAACTCCATGGGAGACTTATTGCAATGAACAAGTTGACAAGGACTGACAAGTTAATGAGTGGCACATTAAGAGAAGTGTTCAAGAGTCACGAAGAACTAAAAGGCCAGGGCCGGTGAATCTTGCTTCATTCGTCCACAGCATACGTGCAATGAAAGCATTATCGGCTTCATATTGTAGCAACAACAATTCACAAAATTCAGTGCATCGGTGAAAATCACATAGATGGAGATATTGAACGGTTCTGTAACGATGTGGGTATAGATCTTCTTCACATAGTACCCTAAGCACAGCCCCGTGACTCATCTCCGTGGTTAGTACGCCTGTACTCGATTCTTCCACCCTCCGAAGTATTGCATCTTCCTGTGATGACGTAACCACACAGTGCGTTCTTCCACCAATGTCGTGCAGATTGTTAATCTGGTACACGCTTCCAGTATATCACAGTCTGCCTCCCAACCTGCAGATCACGTTGGCAGTGGGAGAAATACTTCATTGATAGCGACGAGAATACTCCCTATCAGCTGGTAACTCATTATCATTACATTCATTGAAGATTAAGTACATATCGCAATTTTCCCTAGCTGAATACATTATCGTGTGAAGATTACCGCTATCTACTACATGCAGCATTTTAAATTACAGTTCAACCAGTGGATTAACATCAATGCAGTACTTCAATATGCACGTTGGACATTCTGAACATCTTCTCATGTAAACGTATGCAAAAACTAAAATAAATGTGCATAAATCTAAAGTTAGCAAATGACTAACAAAAATTTTGATTCAGTTACATAATGTCAAGTTACTATTTTTTAGTAACGATGTTCAGGTTTCTAATAAAGGTTTATTTCGTAAACCTTATATGACGTCATAAATATCTCTTGCATGTTTCTCGAAAACTATGGATCATAAGAGTACAGTTCTTTGGGTATTTTTTTTTCTGTATTTCCAACAACGAATCTGGCTATGCAGAGTTCATCCGGTCTTGCTGGAAGCAATCATAGTAATCAAAATTCTTCAATACACTCACAATTTCTTTAATTGAAAATTATACAGGAAGAGAATGTCTACGACAACAATTTCCTTTGTTCCATTGCCCCAGGAAACACCATAAAGATGCCTCCAGCCCAGATCCATTAACTAAAGTGTCTAACTCTTGCCTGCTCAATCTTTTCTTTTCGCAACAT
>CM063497.1:106797882-106837882 GCA_032207245.1 Pardosa pseudoannulata | reverse complement strand
TGTGGCCAACTATAAGGACATCTCACTTCAGTTTTTTCCCTTCTTTCATGGAAAACAAGTTAGTAAAGAAAGAATCATCACTTTCTACTTATTTTGTTTCATTTACTTTTTGACTGTCTCTCTCACTTTTGCAAGAAAGAATTTGTGACCAAATATAGGCTCATCTCACTTCGGTTTTTTCCCATTCTTTCATGGAAAACATGTTATTAAAGAAAGCAACATCACTTTCTATTTATTTTGTCTCACTTACTTTTTTGACTGTCTCTTTAACTTTTGCAAGAAAGACTCTGTAAACAATTATAGAGTCATCTCACTTCAGTTTTTTCGTTCTTTCATGGAAAACAAGTTAGTAAAGAAAGCATCATCACTTTCTACTTATTTTATTTCACTTACTTTTTGACTGTCTCTTTGAATTTAGCAAGAAAGAATCTGTGACCAACTATAGAGTCATCTCACTTCAGTTGAGGTATGTTACAGGCGACTTACGCATCTTAATGATGTGAAAAGTAGTCATAATGACGTAATATGTCACCAAAGAGGGGAATTTATGGTACCAAATTCTCCTCTCAGGTGACTTCTGATGTCATTATGACGTGAAAGTCGCCTGTGACATATTTAATCCGCAATAAGGTAGCAGCCTTAGTAGCTTGAATTATCCACCATATTACACTAGCACATAGCCTGTCATATGACAGGATCAGTAAAATTTTTAACTTTCCAGAATTGTAAAGTACCCTACGAGGCTGGTAAAGATATGTTTTGTTTTTTAGTTAAGAATTATCTGGTACAGGCTCAATAATTTCTTTATCTTCATAGTCCTCTAAAGTCTCCCGATACTGTGAATGCAGTTTAGAATCACGTTGAATTCATTTAGAAAGATAATTCAAAGTTTTCTTAGCTACGTCCAAATTATCGTTAAGTTCTTCCCAATTTTTTTTCCACATTAATTAATGGAAGTAAAGGAATTTAACTATCATTTCTACTACACCCTGGAGGTACATAGAATTTGTTATTAATACCGGTGATAAAAATTTCATTGCAACAAAAAATAATCGACGATTAAATTTAAAATTATCACGTATGTAGCTAATGTATTATTTAAGCCAAATATAAAAGAAAATTATTTACGTCATATCTAAATTCAGTAAAAGCCCAATGGCGCTGGGGTAGTTCCACGACACAGGTCCGAGGTTCGATTCCTGGACTGGCCAAGGTTGACTCAGCCTTTCATTCCTTCAGTGGGTTGACAAACTGAGGATCAAGCAGGCTTGAGAACTAAACACTGGGGGTTCCGCGTAAGGTTGACCACCTAACCGGAACACATGCTTCGCACCAAAGGGTCCTTCCTTTTTGAAATGGAGATTGGCACCGGCCCCCTAGGAGCTGTTGAGCCGAGGAGTTTGGTTTTTTTTTCTAAATTCAGTGATAAAACACATGAAAATAACGCAGACTATATTTAAGTAATTTAAAATGAGAAATGGTGAAATTTGATAGTTAAAGAAATGATGTCATAATGCTAGAAAAAAATGTTATTTTTATCTATTTATTATGTGACAAATTAATAAATTTAATCGTCTGCTCATAACAGGAGTATATTATGGCATTAAAGATAAAAAGAAGTAATTTTAAAGCTGCTAACTCATCAAGAATACAATATGGATGCCTCTATCCCTTCAATGTCCAGCCGCATCATAAATTCCAGGACAGACAGACATATAACTTAGGGTGTTATTATATAGGAGATGTGTGGGCCTTTCTAGATAGTTTGATTCTGTTTCACATTACTGTAATACTACACGAGGGCAAATAAGAGGGAGCTCTACTACTTAACAATACAAACGAAGATGGGGTCATTTTATATCAAAACTATTTTCGGTTTTCTTAAGAGATTTTTTTTTTCAGATAGTAGTTATTCTAATGCGTATTATATTATTTCTGTTATTCCAATCTGAAAAACAGAAATCTATTTTAATAATAGCCTAAGGTGTCTGTCGGCAAATTTTTGAAGCGGTTGTACCTGGAATGGATTCCTCGGCTAAGGGCAGGCGATTAAATTTATCAATTTATTCACGTAATAAATAGGTAAAAATAACATTTTTTTTCTAGCATTATGACGTCATTCCTTTAACCATCTCATATAATCATTTCTTGTTTTAAATTATTTAAATATCGCGTGCATTATTTTCATACGTTTTATCGCTGAACTTACATTAAGCAAATAATTTTCTTTTATATTTGACTTAAATAATAGATTAAGTATATAAGTGATAATTTTAAATTCAATCATCGATTATTTTTTGTTGTAATGAAAATTTTATCATCGGTATTAACAATAAATTCTTTTCATATAAGTCGAGGACTACTAAATATCTAACTTTTAATTTATATATATTTGGAAATTAAGAAGTTTGTTTGTTTGTTATACATAACCACATGGTTTGACTCAATGAATTCCATGTGATTCTAAACTGCATTACAGGATCGGGAGACTCTAGAGGAGTATGACGATAAATAAACTATTGAGAGTGAACCAGATAATTCTCAGCCAAAAAACAAACCATTTTATTACCTGCCTCATTGGGTACTTAACAGTTCTGGAATATTAAAAATTTTACTGATCCCGTCATATGATGGGCTATATGCTAGTCTATTAAAATAACTCAAAATAGTTTTGTAGTCAAAATCCCCCCCTGTGATTCTGGTGTTAAAGCCGTTTTTCGAAAGGCTAGGACAATCCATGCCTGTAGTGGGTCTATTCATTTACTAACCACAAATATAACATTTGCTGAAAATATAGAGTGCTCATATTCATATGGCTACAGAATAGTTATTTGGTTGGTTGGGAGTACTACAGTCTACATTTTTCCAACACGAGGGTTAATGAGACTTATTGTTATTTGAAAAATTCCATGCAACATACGAACTATTAAAATTTAAACCATATTTCAAACGTACATTTTAGTATTTTCAATATTATATAATAACCATTTATCGTCCGTCAAATTTATGTAGATCTGAATTAAAAATATATATTCTAGTATTATTTCTAAAAATTAAAAGTATATTATTTTATCGTTAATATTTATCAATTTTTTTTTGGTTGGACTGAATGGATAGAATTTATCACATTATAAGTAGATGAAAATAACATTTTTTAGCATTATGACGTCATTCCTTTAACCATCTCATTTAATCATTTCTTATTTTAAATTACTTGAATATCCTCTCCATTATTTTCATACGTTTTATCACTGAACTTGAATATTAAGTAAATAATTTTCTTTTATATTTGGCTTAAATAATAGATTAGGTACATATGTTATAATCTTAAGTTTAATCATCTGCTATTTTTTGTTGCAATGAATTTTATCACATTATAAGTAGATGAAAATAACATTTTTTAGCATTATGACGTCATTCCTTTAACCATCTCATTTAATAATTTCTTATTTTAAATTACTTGAATATCCTCTGCATTATTTTCATACGTTTTATCACTGAACTTGAATATTAAGTAAATAATTTTCTTTTATATTAGGCTTAAATAATAGATTAGGTACATATGTTATAATTTTAAGTTTAATCATCTATTATTTTTTGTTGCAATGAATTTTATCACCGGTATTAAACAACAAATTATTTTTATAAAAGTCTCGGAGTCTATATCACGGACTCATAAATATCTAACGTTTAAGTTATATATCTTTGAAAATTAAGAAGTTTGGTCGTTCATGTGTTTGTTTTTTATACATAACCACACGGTTGGCAATCGATTCGTTAAATGTTGAACATAATTCATATATAGAGCAATTTGTCTCTACGTCACGAACTACTATAATGCCCTTCCCATTCATTTTCAGGTTTACAACAGCCAACAGAGAAACAATAAGCTGCCTCTCCGTTTCAAACTAAAGCTAGAATTGTCATAAACTGAGATTTTCCCTATGCGTGAAATCGCCTTATACCGCCAAAAATTCACAGTCAATATTAACACCTCTGCTGTCCATCCTATCACGTAATATGACAAGATAAATTAAAGTTGGTAACTAACATGCAGTCAGTAAAGATAAACAAATTATTAAGATTATTATACCAGATAATTCCCAGACAAAAAAACAAGCGTTTTATTTACCTGCTTCATAGCGTACTTTACAATTCTAAAAAATTAAAATTTTACTGATCCCGTTATATGCCGGGTTATATGCTAGTTTAACCCCTTCCGGTACGATTTAATAATGAAAAACTGTGCGTGAAGTAACCATTTATTTTTTATTTAAAAAACTTGTTTTATTTTACAATTCTTACATATTCTTAATTAAAATCCACTTTTTACATAGTGTTAAGTATCAGAAACGGTAAAATTAAGATAATAGTCTTCAAGCTAGTGGCACTTTTCAAAACAAAGTGCAAAGGAATTCTGAATTGTTTACATCGCCAGGGAGTCTCACTTCTAATTTGATTCTTGTAACACACACGGCATTTCTTAGTAGGTTTTCTTTTATTCTGACTCATCAATTTGGCAGTGACTTGTACCAAGAAACTTTAAATAAACAATATGTAATAGTGACCTGGGATTTCCACAAGTAACAAAAGTGTTGCTAAATTCAGTACACTAGAAATTTTAAACTAAATTAATTATCATATTTATCAGTAACTTTAGTCGCATGACGAGTGTAGCTCGTCGTTGTGCGATATGGAATGAAAAACCAATGACGAGCTAGACTCGTCATTTTACCGGAAGGGGTTAATAAGATTTCAAATCCTAATCTTAAAAACTTTCAGTACAATATCCAATCCTCTTTTTGAAGTTTAAAACGCTTTTTCTTTAGAAACGATGATCGTAAAATAATACAGGCTTACAATGTGAGAACCTTTAACATCTTCCATCAAAGTTCCCATTTACAAGATCCCAAAATCTCAGATAAGAAATGACACGAAATTTCAAAGAAACGTGTGTAAACGAAAAAAGCAGGTGCTAAAACATAAATAATTTAGAGTGTATAAAAAATTGATAAAATTTCTATTAAAAGATACAAAAATATAACAGTAAAAGAAGTAGGAGAAATAAATGAAAGAAGAAATATTGCCAGATAAATTATAGTATAAGGATATGGAATGGTAGGGTTGTCTTTTTTGCTTTTATTCCAGTTTTATTTTTGTAAGCTTTCAAGGTATTAACCCTTTAACAGTTTCATTTTTTTTTCAGAATTGGGTAAAAAAAATGTCACATTTTGTATTGCATTTTTTTGTTCATTTTAAATTGTTCAGTAAAGATATGTTATTAAAATTAACATTTCTAACATTTTTAAGCATTTATTACAACTTTTTTTCTTTCTATGAAAGCATCATAAAACTGAAGTTTACCTTTAGTCTCATCGATATCCAAGTTAATTTTCGGAATTCCAGTGAAAGTAAATCTAGGAGGCGGATCCGAAGGATTATCACAATTAATTTTAAAAAAAATTGTCTTGCTTGACTGATTCCATCTGTACTACTATCAGAGTCACTACTATCCAGGTCATCTAGTAAACTTTCGCTACTGTCATTTACAGATAATTCAGTTTCTGATTCCGAGTCACAGTTCGATTCACAAGAAATTAGCTCCATACGCTCTGAATTATCCACTATTTAAAAGTAAAAATATATTATTCAACTCTTACATCAATAAAATTATCAGGCGGTTAGTAAAATATAACCAGAAAGCTATACACTGAAAGATAACAATTCGTCTTCTGATACAAAACATGCGAAAAAACCCGCGCTTTTGAACCAATCAGAGTAGAAAATACAATAAACTGCAAACTATCATTTACTGAAGAACTATCGCCTTCTATACGAATAATTTGTTACTAAAATTGGAAAATTATGGCTGAAACAGTGCAAGCGAAATAGAAATCAGATTGCCCATACGCCGTTCGGGCAAATCAGTAAAGGCCCGAAAGCTGTGCCCGTACGGTGTACGGGCAAAACAGGGAAGGGGTTAAAATTAATATGAGTAATTTTGATATCCTATTTTTTATTGTAATCAATCTTGATAGTATGAATTTCAATATCCAAAGTAATAAAAAGTTTATAAAATATAATTTTTTGAATGTATTTACAGGATATCATTACGAAACGCATATGTAAATTTTCTTTGCTGTACAAAATTACCTACAAAAAGTGTGAATAGACAGTATAGATGGTGAAAGTGTAAACATTCACTGCTCCAGGTGATTATGTGCACTCAAAGCATGAGTTAGTCCATGCATGCCTAACTCGCCGCATTAATGGGCCGCATCCGGCCCATTTAAAAATTTTTTGTTGCCCAATTGAAGTTTTCAACTGTCGTCTATATAATTTTAGTCATTTTGACTATATACAGTTAAAACAAAGAATTTTATTCGTTAATGTTTGCAATAATAAATATCACATATTATGTACGTTAAGACTTGATAGTTACCAACGTACACCTGAGTCTTTGAGTAGGGTTGGACAGGTTACATTAAAGTTGGTTTGTTTTAGCTTGGAGTGCTACGGTCTACTTTTTGCAACTTAAGGGCTAATGAGACATTGACCTACAGCTTAATGCCGATTCCGAACGGTTACAAACATATATGCCACTGTGGGATTCGAACACATGAACTCCGGTTCCGTAGGCCAGCACCCTAACCAATCGGCCATCGTTTGGCTACGTTGATCTATGAGTGTTCTAGAATATTCTGTCAATCAGCCATTACTTATACAACCAGCTGACTCGCATTACGTGCACGTGCTCTGTCCGACCAGTCAGTGGAAGTTGTACGAAAAAAAAGTTATAAAATATATTTATGGCTATTGTGAAGTTGTCATTAATTGTAAAGGAATAATTAAGGTACTGTCTATTTAGCAAACGCAAGCTAACAATGCGTTTGAAATTCTAACCTCCAAAATGTTTAATTTGATGTATAAAACAGTACAGTAGGAATATAAGTGAACTTTCGAATGATGAATGGCTTCTAGATTTATGTTTTTAACAGATATAACAATGAAACTGCATAACTAAATCAGAAGTTACAAGGTGAAAATAAATGAATGAAAACAAATGAAAAAAATGCATATTTTGAATATTGCACGATAACAAAATATTTTGAATAATTTGTTTTATTTTTATATACTCGGCCCACCTCAGTTCAGTTAATTGTTCTTTGGCCCACCAACCGATTTGGGTTGGCCACCTCTGCGTTAGTCACATATAACACTCGGGCACGGTGACCTATCTGATACAGACATGTCAATTTGTTCATTTTCCTCCACGAAAACTGATTTCATTTATCTGGACCTTTCAGTATTTGTCCATCTGGTCACCTTCTCTTATGTTATGTAGTAACTAACATTAACAATAATACAATATAGGAATATTTCCTGTTTTCCTGCTCATTTGCAATTTCAAAGGATTCAAAGGTGGTGATTCAACTGGACCGTATGGGCCGAGTCCGTCAATCCAGAGGCTTCTGTCAGTAAGGACAAAAATGACAACGAGCGAAGAATAAACACATAAAAGAGCAAAGAGATAGAAGGGTGGATTCGTGAGTTCATAGCACAAAAACTAGAGAGTGCAGAGTTTCGGGATAGAAAAACATAAAATATTTTTGCGGCCAGCGACATCCGTACGAAATAAACAGAAGATAATGATTTAAAATGATCGAAATCGAAAAAATTGAAAAATTTGAAAATATAAAAAATAAGTTATAAAAATAAATAAACTGCATTAAAAATCCGAAAAAGATCGTTTGCTAATTTGCATTTCTGTGATTCAAATGCTCGATAATGATTAAGACTTTATGGTAGTATAATTGCCTTAGTAGCCATTTCATTTCGAGGCCATAAAAAAAATTTTTTGCGTCCATTTCAAGAAATGGAGGGCTTAAAGGCATTATCACACGTGACAAAAATACTGATAACTGTGTAGCACAACTGTTTCGGTCTTTAGACAAGTAAATTTCTACGTGTGTTTCCATGATTTCAAAAGTTTCTATGTATACTTTCCATAGTAAAGTTTACAAAATATTAGTTGATATTCAAACATTTTATTCTTTCTGAATATGTTTTAAAAAGTATTTAAACTATAATGTATTTTGATTATGAGCCGCATCACACTGCAATCTAAAAATATTTAGACAACTACTTCACGTTGCACCTTTGGTCAATTTCGTAGGGCTTAGGATTATTATTCTGTCAAAGTAGTCGATCCAAATTCACCTTTCCCCGTTAGAGTGGAATCCCATACTGGCATTGGCGGTTTTACGATACGAATTCTACCGAAAATAAAATAAAATGAGGGACTGGAATTTGCAACCTTCCTATTTACTAGGATATATGCATCAACCCAATATTTGTGTCTGACATTCTATATTTTTTTGTTCCACACTTCTGCAATAAAAATCATCTTCAACTCAACCACTCCATCATATACAGTTGCAATCTTCAATTCTGCATTCTCACGATTCTCATCTCTGATTGGCTGATTTGGTTCGACTAGTTTAATATTTCTCCTAAAAGAAAAGTCGAACTTAAAGAACGACTTTCCCCCTAAACTTTTATACAAAGTGAATATTTAGCCCCTCCCCATCATAATATTACTCTTTAGGTTATTTATAAATATATTTAATTTCTAATTAGTAGAAAAAGAAAAGTCAGAGTAATTAGGGTTCACTAAAGAAGTAGCTCAGGCTCCTCCCACTTATTTCTTTAAAATTTTATTGGTAGTGTGCCAGGATCCGATTTACGTTCTTGTGCAGATTTTTCTATGTTCTTTTCATATATTCAATATATGTACTTTTATTTAATCGTATATAATCGCATTTAATCACTCTTTAATCTTAATTAATCTCATTTTAACCGCATTTAATCTCTTATTATCATTGTGTTACACCATATATTACCAGTTTACTTTTCTTTGTAACTATTTATTTCAACTAAATATTAAGACACTACTCTTTTATTATTCTTTTATTTTATTATTTCTATATCTGGCATCTTAATGCTTGTTTTATCTTAAAGAACCGCTCCCTCTCATTACTTTCTATCTTACTTACTGGAGATATGCCCAGCCGAGCCAGGAACTCCATAAATCACCATCAAATGGACAACAAAAAACGACATGTTCCATATGAGTTTCACCCAACTGTAACAGAAGATGCGAGTGAAGTGGTCGTCAGTGCTTATAGATTAGTGTGATAAAGCCTTAATATGTGATAAAATTGAAAATGAAATTAATAGTTTACTTCTAAACCTCAAAATGTTTACGATTTGTCTTGGGAAAAAATATTCGTTGGTTGACGATGGCAGGTGATAAAATGGCATTGGTGGAAGATGGCTTCGGAAGCAGTTTTTCTCCAAACAACAAAGGCAGCCAGATGCGCAACAAAAGTGCGCAGTAGACCCTATGGACGCATCCACATTCGAAACGCGAATTATAGAGACTCTACAAATTTATTTGTTTTATAAATTAATTTAAAGTTACTGTAATATTTATAGCTCAAATTTCTTTTAATTTAACCCTTAAATGCCCTATGTTGAATTTTGGAAGCATAGTTATTATTCGAATTAATCTTCTAAATCCAATACCAATCAATACAATACCATATCACAGTTATGTATACCAATTTAGTGTTCTAAAATACTATTAGAATAATATGGAAGCTGTAACACCTAATGTTGCCAATAACATGCATACTGAAAATATTATTAATTAAATTTTCAACGTGTATATGGCACTTTTATTTCTTTTAAGAATATAGATAGAATTATTTTTTCATTTGTTTTCTGCAGGTATTTTTCGTTTCTTTTGGAAGCTTTGAAATACAATACTTTGTTCTGGAATGCTCAAGTAAAAATTATTCTTTAGATATTTAACTTTAAAATATTTGCTGTAACCAGATTTTTCTGTTTGTAGCCATTTGACAACAACAGGAATAATGTTCCACTAAGCTGAGAGGAGAAACAGCAGTGTTTATTTATAACTGAAATTTCTTTTAATTTAACCCTTAAATGCCCTATGTTGCCTTTTGGAAGCATAGTTATTATTATAATTAATCTTCTAAATCCAATACCATATCTTATCATCGTTATCAATACCAATTTAATATTCTAAAATACTATTGGCTTAATATGGAAGCTCTAACACCTAATGTTGCCAATAAAATACATACTAAAAGTAGAATTAATCGAATTTTCAACATGTATATGACACCTTTACTTCTTTTAAGAATATAGATAGAATTGTTTGCTAATTTGTTTTCTGCAAGTGCTTTTCGTTCTCTTTGGAAGCTTTGAAAACCAATAATTTGTTCTGGAATGCTAAAGTAAAAATTATTGTTTGGATATTTAACTGTAAAATATTTACTGTAATCAGATTTTTCTGTTTTTTGCCATTTGAGAATATCAGACATAATGTTCCACTAAGCTGAGAGGAGAAACAGCAGTATTTATTTCTAACTCAAATTTCTTTAGTTTAACCCTTGATTGCCCTATTTTGCCTTTTGGAAGCATAGTTATTATTATAATTAATCTTCTAAATCAAATACGAATATCATATCATATCACAGTTATCAATACCAATTTAGTCTTCTAAAATACCATTAGAATAATATGGAAACTCTAACACCTAATGTTGCCAATAACATACATACTGAAAATATTATTAATCAAATTTTTAACGTGTAGATTGCACTTTTACTTCTTTTAAGAATATAGATAGAATTATTTTTTCATTTGTTTATTGCATGTAGTTTTCTTTCTTTTTGGAAGTTTTGAAAGACAATACTTTGTCATGGAATGCTCAAGTAAAAATTATTCTTCGGATATTTAACTCTAAAATATTCGCTGTAACCAGATTTTTCTGTTTGTTGCTAATTAGCAACAATGGGCATAAATAGTTCCACTAAGCTTAGAGGAGAATAATCAAAGTTGGTTCTAATATCTTCTATATTTAATAGAAGTATAATTGTATAATTTATAATTTATATAAAATAAAATAAAATATGAAGTGTTAAAAATATTAAGATAACATAAATTTTAATAAATAAAGTGTATAAAGTGTTATAAATAGTAAGTGTCTATATTTGTAATTCATTTTTATGACATCCTCAAAGGTTATGAGAAAGATTTTTGTAGATAATTTGTTCTCATATAATCAAGAAACATAAAGTAAATAATTTATCTTCTGTTCCACATTGGTTTTTGTAATGTTTGGCAATAAAATTTGTATTTCTAGTAAGAATTAATTACTTTTTAAAATATTTTATTAAAATTCCTTATCATCGCTATTAAAACTCATGTGTGCTTGATATTTTAAAATTTTACAAAGAAATTTAATTTTTCGATTAAAGCCAAGAGTTGACGACTGGCAACAAAACCATTTTTAAAACCGTAAACTGCATTTAAAACATAATATAATTTTTAAAGTATTTTCTCCCTACAGTGGGCTCCGCTTAATGCGATCAGTTTGGGGTACCATGATTTTGATAACAATAACCGATTGATAACAATAAACGGTATGCAAAATTACATAAATTTACTCCCCACCTTTAATTTACACTTACTAAATTTCAAAATAAAATGAAAAAACTTACCTCATATCTATATACTATATATTATCCTTTAAAACATAAGTATTGTATACATAATTAAAAAAATTGATCCATTGTTGACTGTGTACAGTTTTTTCTAAGGACCTCATTGATAAAGTGTTCGTAATTATAATCAACTTGTCATAAACGATTTAAAATTTCGATCTTTTGTTTTAATGTTTATACACACACATCACACACACACACACACACACACACACACACATATATATATATATATATATATATATATATATATATAAATATGTATATGTATATATATATATATATTTATATATATATATATATATATATATATATATATGTGTGTGTGTGTGTGTATATATATATATACATATATATATATATATATATATATATATATATATATATATATATATATATGTGTGTGTGTGTGTGTGTGTATATATATATATATACATATATATATATATATATATATATATATATATATATATATATATATATATATATATATATATATATATATATATATATATATATATATATATATACATATATATATATATATATATATATATATATATATATATATATATATACATATATATATATAAATAAATAAATATATTATATATATATATATATATATATATATATATATATATATATATATATATATATATATAGATATACATTCCATACAGACAAGCTGCATGGAAGCGAGCAATATATAAAATGTGAATACTCTCTATCCAAGAAGAATCTGTTGCCTTCTCTTATCGGACAACCACTGACCACCAGCAAAGTGTGGGGGTTTCTGAAAAATTCCAGGAACGGTAATTAAATCTCCACTCCTTTGTTCATTCCCCATTTCTCTAGGTGGAAAAGGGAGAATTCTCGGAAATTCAAAGAACAGCAAAGGTAAAGAAAAGAATGGGTTCCTTCTAAACACGTTGTGAATATTCCTTTACCAGTTAAAATTAGGTTCGGAAACTGATAACATTAACCGAAGTAATGATCACATAAAATGATAATTTTCACATACAAATGAATAGAGAAAATCGGGACCAAGTGATTTCGATAACAATAAGCGATTGATAACATTAACCACGATCACATTAAGCGGAGTCCACTAAATTTCTGTAAGAAAGGAAAACAAAAAAAAATTATTAGTTTTTAAAAAATAGGCCATTTAAGGGTTAATGTTTAACGACCCTGTTTAATGACATTATAAATCAAGTTATTTCTTACAGATCTAAATTCAGTGCCAATGTAATAATGGTTTCTAATTAATTTAAATTTATTGAATCCTTTGCAGCGTAGATTAATTTAAATTTAATTCATTAAGGAGAAAATAATGTATGATATTTCTTAAATAGCACGACAGCGACACACATGAATATTGCAGATGGAAATAAATGATTTATGACAGTTCTGGCAATCATGCATTATTCAAAACTGAACTTATATGCATTTCTGAAACTGTCACATTTTAACCTTACCACTGCCACATTTCTCTATAGCTATAAAACACATTTATCGACCGTCCTCTTGCAAGGAAATCACGCAGAGAAAATATTATTTGAACTACTCGAATGTTGGTTTAGAAGGCAAATACAGAACGGAATTTTTCTTAAGAACGTTTGGCTTTTAGTTGGGGAAAGTTTATCATTTTTATAGAGGAAAAGAAAAACTCGAAGCGAAAGTAAAGAAATGAAATTGTGCTTGGAATTTCGAATAAAGGTATTATCTGGTTTAAAGTTTTTCTCTTGCCGCTTTCACTTTTGTTAAGAATGTCTGAGAATTTTGCTGTAAGTGAAGATTTTCTCTTCAGATAAAGATATTGTTTTTTTTAAAAAAATGAGTAAACTTTTTAATGTATAGCTGTTTAGAGTTGCTTAAATATTGCAACATATTGTACAGTTTTAAAAATATCTTGTCGTTTTTGTTATCATGAAAGGTGTCAATGAATTACGCTCCCACAAATTTCAATTTCTTTTGTCGGTTGTTTACTTATCGTTTTTATCAATACATTGTGTACTGGTACATTTCGCAGAGGAATTATACCGGGAGAGGGTGTTTTGCAATTAAATTTAGTTATTCAGTTAAATCTCAATAGATTATTTAATTATTTAATTTTTAAAATTATTTAATTTTTCAACCAACTTTTCGTATTTTATATTGAAATATATAAACAAATATATAAATAGAAATATATAAATAACAACCATAAGATTTTTGTATACAAAAAATATATTTTTTAGTGGATAAATTTATAATAGTATCGTATATATGAAAAATCAAATAGAAATAGTAGTATTGAGTTTTAATTTTTTTCCGTTCTGTGGTTCTGCCTCGACTGATGTAAAAGCTAGTTTTAAATTTTTCCAGAATCTATGTAGTAGTCAAGAACATTCGGCTTTGTTTTCCTGCAAATACCTTATTTTCGTACCTACAAACAAACCATGTTGTTACACTAACCCGTACGTAACCCGCGATCAAACATCAATCTTCAGAAAACGTACTAGTACGTGTTCCGCATGTAATGTGTTAAATTCAACACTATGAGAGGGTTATTTTAAAATTTTTGAGGTATTACTAAATGGTACAAGTTATCTTACAAAATCTTTTAAGAGTTCAATTTTAAATGTTTTTTTAATCTCTTCGAACATCAAGCACTTTTTGTAGACTGTTTTGTTTTCCAGTCGTGTGAAAATATTTTATCACTTGCAGATTTTCCGGAACGAAACAGTCACGCATAACAGTTGTCAATACCTAGCTTCGTTTCACGTGATACGTGCCCTACAAATGAAGCCTACAAGATAATTTTAAATTTTAAATTTGTTCCCAGCTTATTTGATGACATATACTCAGTCCAATAAATTTTGTCCTGAATAAACTAATCGTAAACATTTATAAGTTTCAGAAGTCTAGAAATAAATTAATAATTTCGTTTTGTCACATGATAAGGCTTTATGACACTACAGCGTACACACAGACAACCATTTTACCTGACTCCTTTGAGGCATATTTGGGTGAAATGCTTAAGAGATGTTCTTCAAGATCGACTTTTTCCATCCGGTATGGGAATAGTAGGAAAAAAAAAGAAAAAAAAAACTAGTTGAATCCAAGCAGCCAATCAGAGATGAGATTCGGAAGAGTTCAAATCTCAAGATGGTATAACATGTATAATTGAATGGTACTCCGAATTGGAGATAATCAGAGACGTGAACCGTGAGAGTTCAGATCTCAAGATGGTATAACATGTATGATTGTGTGGTACTCCGAGTCAGAGATAAATTTTATTGAAGAAATATTGAAATAATAACATATTGAATGTCAGGAACACAAGTGCTGGATTGATAGATATATTCCAGTAGATAAGAAAGACGCAAATAACCCCCCCCCCCATCTTTTCCTTTTTTTTTTAACTTGTGATATTCGTATAACCGCCAATGTCAGTATGTGATTCTACGCCAATCAGGAACGATGAATTTGGATTGACTACTTTGACAGAATATTAACTTAACAAAATTAGTCAAAGTTACAGCGTGAAGGAGTTGTCAGTTCATTTTAAAGTTATCATATAAGTCTTATTATCGAACTACACATTATAATTTAACTAATTTTTAAAAATATTTAAGAATGAACAAAGTATTTTAATATCAATTAAGATATGGTTACTATGGAAAATGTACATACAAAATTTTTAAATTATGGAATCACATATAGATTTTTTATTTGTGTACAACACGAAACAGTCATTACCTTTTCTCTCATGTGAAATGTCTTTTAAGGCATCCATTTTTTTTAAAAACCGATTTAAAATATGCTTTCATAGGCTCACCAATTTCATCTTCGAAATGAGAACGCGACTACGCAATTTTTTATTTAGATTAAAAAATTGTCCAAATGTCACTCAACAATATCAAGGAATTAGGATGTCCTATCACTTTAAAATGCTATTTAAAGTCATTGGCTGCTTTCTTAGCTGTCAATCCTTCCATACGCTCCACCTTCATTACGCCACACTAATGATGGACATATGCCCCGCCTTCGACACTCCATATATGGCTTTGACGGCCTACTCTCGTCTTTTTTTCAACTTTAAGTTCTTTTAACTTTATAATTACCGGTTTTAATTTAATATTTGGACACTTCATTATTATTTTTATCATAATAAGGACTTATAATGAAATTATGTTCATTTTAGAACTGGGTTTCCTTCAATTAATCCAGGCGCCGTGCACCATTTTGGAAATTCAGAAAGGTTAAGAATTTGTCACAGGTTCGTATAAAAATGTTTATAAAATCTCTCCACTTCTGTACAATTTATACGTGTCCTTTAATTTCCTCCCTATTTATATATTTATAAATGAACTCATCCGTTATTCCTTTTCCTATTCACCCCACTATATAAACTATGTTTGCATTGAGATATATTCTTCATTGTTCTACTATATGTTCCGATGAATATCAATCTCTTCTGCCATATCTCCCTGAAACAAAATTGACTATAGAAAACCTATTTATCAGAATTTGACAAATCTTCCAAAGCTGTTGTTATAGGTTAATCAAACCTATAACAACTACTTTGAAAGTTATTGCGTACACTAATTCAACCTCAAATTGAACTAGCAAGTTATTGTAACATCAAGGTAAACACTTAGTGCAAAAGGTCTAAGTCTCAAGCTCTTTTTCATGTCTTGGTCTCCAACACTACGATTTCCTCCATTACGGAGATGCAAAGAATGAAAGCTCAGAAATGACGAGGTAGCATGACACTCGCAGTGTTTTAATTGCCAGGGATTTTTCATCTCAGCCATAGTTAGCCACATTACCCTTTGTTTGTATAGTGGAGAAGCAAATCAATCTAACTCTGGCCTTTGTAAAAGATTACAAGATCCATGCAGTGTGAAGTTGCATTGATGCAACTACAAAAGATGTCCTAAATTTCCCTCTACAGGAGGACAATAAATGAGTTGCTCCCCCGAAGAAATCAGTAGAAAATTCAAAGATCCGAGTAAAAAGCTTCTCATTTACTTTTAGATCATTTTTTATTTTCTTTATCTAAAATTGCAATTGTCATTGATTTCTGCTTTCCACGGTATGCTAATGATATGCTAATTTTAGCCCCGCCCCCTCTTTTTAAAGAATTCTTGACTTTTGATCTATTCTGGTATTTTATCAGTCCGCTGGACGTGAAGTTCGTCCCCATGGTCAACAACTGAGGGTAACATTTTAATTTTATTGTTTTTAGACTTTTTAATCACTTCTTGCCTTTCACTTCACTCTGCTAGGTTCGTGACATCTTTTTTATTAATTTTATTAATATTTTATGCTAAAAAATGTTTTTAGTAATTATCTTTTACTTGTTATTTATACTGAAATTTAATATATTTTGTCTTTTTAATTTTACAATGTACCCTATTTGCATTTGCTCATTTAATTGTAATCTTAATTATTTAATAGTTTTCACAACAGGTCGGTTGCTCTTTTCTTTATGTTAACATACTCAATAATTAATTCAATATGCCTTTTGAATTTTATTTTCATTGTCAAGATATCATACGTTTATAGTCATCACGTTTTTTTTTTTTTTTACCACGACTAGAATGTAGAAAATGGTTTATTCGCTTGGTGCCTGTACTAACCACTCTAGACCAGTAATTTTATATACTGGTCTCTAAAACTGTTGTCTGGTAATCCATTTTTAATCGTCCAAATTCTGATTTGTTCATCATATATTAAGATATGCCATTGGTGCAATTTTCTCATCGCCAGGTATTTCTCGAAACCAAATACCTTGCCTTTGATGTATTTGTTCATAAAATTCGAATAGTCTATCAGATTTACCTCTTCAATTTCCTTTTTAGTTGAGTTTGTCATGAAATTAAAGCTCAGCCTTTAACAACTTTAAGTCTCGAGTTAAAATACCCCTGTTTTTACCATGTAAACGCTATGTTTATTGTTCAAGAGTAGAAATTCTATAAAATTTTAGCGTTTATGCTAAGAATGGACATATAACATTGTTTATCCAGAAGTGCTAAGGTAACAAAAATATTAAATGTACTTGAATCTAATTTGGTATTTGAAAGAAAAATATTAATTTTACTTTGCATTTACTTACTAAGTATTGATTTATAATTTTGTATTTTCAGATACTGTTTGTTTTATTAACAGTTATTTTGACAATATTACCCTATTGTTCTCATTTCACATTAATCTTTTTTAACAGTATTTCCTTTTTCAGTTTAATAACTATTTACGTTTTAGCATCTGATGACTGCTCTAATTTCTGATACTGACGTTCAAAAATGCTGCAGTTTGTGCCAATTCTAATGAATGCCTTAATTTCATTATTATTTTGAAAATATTAATTTTTCTCTAGTATCTTAGTGAGAATTTATTTTGAATGATTTTAAAGTAGCCATGTCGTCTCACTTTCTTTCACATTTTTTAGTTCCTATTTCTTAAGCGAGAACGAACTTGTTTCCATACTTTTTTGTTTAAAATTTCATTTTTATATAATTAAAATATCAATACATGACTTCAACAATAAGGTGCACTTAACTACTCTACCAGATGTGGCAGACTTTTTCCACGATAGGGACTAATTCTAATTTTTTTTCAGGATGTTACAGGATGTCCAGTGGTATAGGTGTACTTGTGATATAGACAAAAATATGGTTACATCATATATATTAGAGTTAAATATATAAAGTCATAATTATGGGTTTCATACGTTACCTTTTCATGTAATAAATTTTAATTGTTCACTGTAGGAAAAAGAACAAAGTACGAAAAAGAACGAAAAGCTCATGCAGCATACAAATGATCAAATAAATCTATCTATATTCTTAAAAGGAAAGGTGCCATCGACATGTTGAAAATTTGTTTAATAATTGCTTCAGTGTTTAATTTATGCTCAACATTAATTATTAAATCTTTAATATTATTCTAATAGTATTTTAGATGACTAAATTGGTGTCAGGCCATTTTAAGGTTGAAATCCGGCACGACGTTCAGGCATGTTTCAATGTAATTTGTGTTATGTCATGTGAATACATTGTCATACTATAAAATGTACGATGAATGTCAATAACCACAATGAAAATAACAGGTTTTATGAATACAATCATTTTTACAAAGTGGTACAATTTAGCATGATATACAACCAAATGGTATGTGACCCAAAAATGGTTGAGAAACACTTGTCTATATATTCATCAAATCATTTGTTTAAACTAAGTCGCATCGATTGCGTAAAGCGAATTTTCTAGTCTAGGTGGAGTCGGTGTACCATATGTTGCTTTTGGATTGCGCGTCTTAGATATTAGTAAAAACGATCACCCCAAAATGTCTTGGTGGTCCACCAGTAGATTGCGATCGACCTTATGACCACCATTGAATTAAACTAAAAGCCATCATAGCTGCCTAGACACTATGTCCTCCACACTATGTCCAATTGTTAACCACTCTAGTACTGGTTCTAATGGCGACCTTAAACGATGGTTCACGAATTGCATCCATACACTGGGCCACTAAATGAGCAGAGCATGTGTATTCATCCATAGAATCTACTGTTGACTTTGGTAGAGCATTCTGGTTTCCTTTGATTTTTGGTTAAAAACCGATCCCGAAGCCATACTCCGCCAAAGCCATTTTATCGTCTGCCATCATGGTCCTCAATAAGCCATACCTTCTCCAGACAATGGTAATGGTTTGCAGTGAAGCATAGTGTGGAGGGGTCTTAACAATGCTTCTAAATCCAGAGTCTGACTAATGCAGGGGCATACGGGGCAGTTGCCCCGGGTCCCCATATCAAATAGGGGTCCCAATAGAATATAAAGTTTCAAATATTTTTAGCATGATTAGCATCTTAAGCGCAATCATGCTAAGAACATTTGACTCCGCCTATGGAGCTGCAAAACTAATGCCGGATCACCCCGTAGCGGAGCCAACATAGCGCTAAGGGTTAAGTTTCCCTTGTTAACACACTTTTTTTAAACACAATATCATTACAATGTAAAATATGTCAGTTTTATATTAGATTCTTCATAAATATATTGTATAAACACAAACTAAACATTGTAAATCCATGGCTTTCTAGGGCGGAATTCAGATAAACTTTTGCAATTATGATGGACAAATATGGCCAATCAAACAGGGGTGTCCCCAAAGAGTTTTTTGCCCCAAGTCCCAATTAGGCTCTGTCTAAATATGTGTCCCATATGTGTTTCTAAGCTTTACCCCAGTAAATCTCCCCATAGCTCAACTTTTTATTTTATAATTGACTAATTGATTAATTTAATTAATTTGGAATTTTTGAGTTCATCCTATGAATAACATATCGATGAATGCTTGACTTATACACACATTAATTACAGCTGCACTGTGCCCTGAAGAATCCAAGTTAAATTACGATCTTTTGTCATGAGTACTTAAGAGTAAAAATGAACTTTAACTCTTTAAGTCCCACACACACAAGAATTTCGATTGTCCTCTGGTTTATTCTCCAGTCCAATTGTCTCAAAGTGTTTGTATGTTTTCCTTCCCTCAGTCTTTTTTTTTTCACATGCCAATCTAAATAAACAAGTTTAAAATCAAATAGAACAGCAATGCAATATTTCGTGTTATCCAGCAACAAGTGGAATTTCTTGTAGAAACCTCATAGAAAAACAACTGCCAACATTGGATGTTTACAATGAGTCCTCTTTTCAACACTATCATCATTACACACGGCTATTAGTAGCCACGCCCCTAGTGAGAGAGGATGGTTTGGTTTGGTTTGTTTTAGATCGCTGAGATCTACATTTTTGCAACACAAGGGCTAATAGTGAGAGGGAAAAGTTTCTCAGATGTCTTCGGCTATTCTAGGGCTTAGAGGTCCCAGCAATTGAATGCTATTGTGGGAACAAAAGTATTAAAACGTTTTCCATGGGTGCACGTTTTCCTCTCCTCAGTTCATCTTCGAACGATGGTTTCAGAGATGGCATATTAAAAATAATCCTTCCAAACAAAAGCTATATTCTTCAGTTATAGTAACATCTTACAGTCACCTGTCATGGTCGTGAGGTCAAATACCCTGGTGATTAATTATACAGTAGTTTAACTTGGAGGAAAAATACTGACTATGTCATTGGTAAATATTTGAAAGCTAGGCACGACATAATTCACCTCCTGTATCAGAATCAATTGGGATTGTGAAACAAGCTCCTCTTGTATAAGGCAGTCTTAAGGCCCATTTTCCTATATACATGCCCTGTCTAGGGGTATGTGGCTAATACTCACATCCAGAGACTTCAATACACAGAAAAGAGTTAAGGTCTATTCGGAAAGCACACAGGTATATCTCTAATGAAACAATTCACAAAAATTTCAAAAATCAATCCGGTTTGGAAGAAAATTTTTATCACTACAACCAAACTTTTACCAACATTTGCTGCAGTAATAACGAAAAAATTTCCAATATTAAGAACTACGATCCGGGTGAACATAGATGTCACCCTTGAGAGACTACTGTGCTTTACCAGGATATTCGTCTGGCTTTCTAGTCTCCACCACCGGGCTCTTTCGATCTCGTAGCCTCAATGAATTGTTCCCCTTAACTCATCTGCTTTTTCTACATCCAGATATGTTTTTATTTTTCACGAGCCACAAACCTAAGGCACTTGTTTTTTAAATGAATTTTAAATTAACTTTAACTTCTTATGTTAGCTACTGGTAATTTAATTTCTTTTTAATTTATTTGGAGTTCAAATTATTTGCCCTTAAATTTTAAGTAGTAGTAATCTCAGTATTTATTATTCTTAACATTTGTTATGTTTTTATTTATTTTTAATTTTAAATGTTTTGATTACTCAATTCACAATAGTAAACGTAATCTCAACTACTTCTAATACTTAATACCGGGATATAGAGCCTTCGGTCTCTCGACGCTCCTGAATCTCTGCCAATACAAAATCAAACTACGTGATACCTACCAAATTGTACTTGCAAATGAAATAACAGAATATGACTTAATAAGAGCGATGGATTACGGTAACCACTATTTTTTAATAGAATAAATGTATTTATAAATAAATATTTTGTTATTAATTATTATGGTATCTGCTTGAATTTGTTAATTGCTACACGTTTTCGGGCGTGTATGTGATAAATCTAAATTTTCTCGCATTGCGAATTGTCTAATAGGGGGGTTTGGTAGGAAGAAACGGGTAGCACACGTTATGACTAGTATCTATCAACCCGTAAACTCGAATAAGTATTTCGGAAGTATGTATGAGAAAAATCTAGTCCACGGTAGATACTTTTTATACCATATTGATGCGTAATGCTGAGAGAGAGTAACTTTTTATAGGGTGATGTCAGACAGCAGGGCACATCTCAACTTATGAGGGTTCTGGTTTTTGTTTGAAACGAAAGGGCAGCTTATTGTATGCCTATTGGTTATCGTAATCATAAAAATGAATGGGAAGGACATTTAAAGTGCTCATGACGTTGCATAAAAATGCTGTTGCTCCCTACTTTTACCTGGTTTAGAATTTATCAATCGAATCTAGCAGTACCATGTGCATATGTACATATATATGTGTATGTGTGTGTATATATAAATGGAATGATAAACAAATTGCAATGACGAATTAACTACTGCTTTTTAACATAAATTGCAATAGAAATTTTTCCCATAGTCAAAAACATTCCAGATAGCATGGAAGCTTGTGTAAACGTTGCCAATTCCTTGTCAATGCAAGAACCTTGTCAGTTCTTCCACTATTGATGTTTACATTTTAACTTTGTTAAAAAGTTAACAGAACATTAGAAATAAAACTTTATATTGTATAAATTTACAGCAGTGTTAAAGCCTTTCTTTCATTATCAAGCTTTACATTCTAACATTGTGACAATATTTGTACAATACTAAACAAATAAACCTTTTTTTTTGGACAATGGTGTGAGTAATGTGAAAAAATCCCCCAAAACAGGTTTTGTTACTCTTTTTATTATGGATTGGTATTCAAACTGGATGTATTTCTCATAAAATATTTTGACTTCGTTTTATTTATCAGGTGATCTTAATCATATTTTAATACCGATTTTTTTTTTTGGAAAATTTCACATTGATTTTAAATATATTAGCCCTGCAGTCGTTATTTTTATCTCCATCTTAACAATTGTTCGCGGTATCTACCACTTTTAACTCAGACCGACGTGTTTTTCTGTAAATTATGTGGCATCTTTAAAATCTAGTAGTCGTTTTTAATTCAGAATTTTTTTTTCACTGCAATAAATCCAGATATACTGTCTAGGATCGCTTCATACTGGATTAAAACAAATTATTTATTTTATTATTATTATTTCCTCTTTTTTTTTCAGTGCTGTTAGTAAGTTCTTGATAATTTTTACTTTGATTGCGTAAGTAAGAATTTACAAGTTGTATGGGGTGTGGTGGGAACATTGTTGTGTGTCTGTGTGTTTAATATTAGGTTTGGGAATGTGTATAATTTTAGAGTTTTTCTAGGACTTTGGAAAGTGAGCGAGAAGCAGTGTATAGTTAATAATTTGAGTGATTTTAAAAATGAAATTATGGGAAAGATATTTAAGCATTTTATTCGTGATGTCTTCTACTAACGCCTACGGATTTACTTTAGGGAGATTATGATAATTAGGTTGGCTACTTGAGAGGGCATAATATTACGGTGGTAGTTATCTTAAGGGTAATTAATAAAATTATTATTACTGTTTAGTGTTAAGTTTTGGAAGGAGCTATTGTTGAAAACATTAGTGGGAAAATTGTTCTCTGAAGGTATTGCCTGTGAAATTGGTTTCATCAGAATGGGAGTAGGCAGAGGAGTTAATATAGGTTTTATCAGGGGAGGGATCTATAGTGATTTTTAAAACGTTTAGGAACCCTCCAAATGGAGTTGTCTGTTGAGATGAGAAAGTTAATATATTTATTCCAATTATTTTTAGTAGTACGTGGGAGATTAAATGATGGCTGGATATTATTCCTTATGGTTTTTTTTTGGGGGGGGTGGCAGAGTTCTGTGTCGCTGTCGGTTCCTGATCGGTTACGAGATCATATTAAAGATAAAAATAATTTAAATGGATAGAGTCATTAAATGGAATTAAAATTACGAGAAGGCCCAAAATAGCTTATAGTTAAAATTAAACGATGATAATTAAAAATAAAAGAGTAGAGAAAAAATAGTAAAAGTATTAAGAATTTTATTAAAAAATTGATAGAGGAAAGAAATGTTTTTGCGGATACAAGTATCCAAACTTTTATAAGTTTTATATTTTTTCATTTATTTATTTATTTTTATTTATTTTATATAAATGAAAAGAGAAGGAACTTTAACATTAAGAGGGAAAGAAAAAACTTTAAAAGAGGAATTAAGATTAGATGACTATGAGAATTTTGAGGGAAAGCAAGAGTCATCGGACCGCGCCATCTAGTATCGGTGCGATCGTTAGATAATTTAAGTTAAGAGAATTTTTAACAGAATAGAATGATTTACGAGAGCAATTTTAAAGAAAATATCTCTAATATTTTTTATAAGTTTGACATAATATTAAAATAATACGGGGGTTTAGGAAATTATATGATATGTATAAAGTATCCTAAGGAAATAAATATGTCTGCTATAAAATTATACCATAACAAACTGTACGAAACTAAAGCAGTCAAATGTTTCAACTTTTAATAAAATATCCATTTCAGAAAAATTGACCAAAGTGACAATAAATGATTATCCACTCAAACTCAATTTTTTAACCCATTAACGCCCAAATTATTATTTTTTTTTATGGCGCAATGACATATAATTCATAAATTGGGTGTCTTTTACTATCAACATGAATATTATTATCGAATTTTATCAATAAATACCTTAGTTTTTTTTTTAAATGCTGATCTAAAAATAGATCACTGGGCGTTCGGAGGATATATTTTAGCAAATACACAACAATCAGTTTTACTTCAAAATCGTGGTAAAAACGAACCAAATAGATGAAAACTAATGCATTTCCTTTTTAAAAACATTTATTTATCCAGAATTTCACAATATTACAGAATGTACTTAGTAACATTCAATTATCTTAAATTACAAAATTTCAATGTTTCTACAGTTTAGTGTGGAATTTGATGAAACATTTCTTTCATAAAGTGGCATCGTACTTCACACAATATGTTAGGGTCCTTCCTTGGCACCCTATAAGTCGGGGGTCTTCTACCCGTTTTATTTTATTTTATTTTATTTTATTTTTGTCTCATATTGTGATCCATTCTATTAAAGCGAACATAATCACTGAGATTAGCTTTTGAGAATGAATGAAAACTGTAAGGTAAACCTTTTTTCCGATTCCCAATTTTAGATATTTTACAGCAACAGTTCTTGGAAAATCTTGCGTGGACATAGAATCCCCTTTCTGAACATTTCTGTGCAGAATACTTGCATTCACTATAGACATATCAATTATTCGAGTGAATAGATACCAGTACCATTTTTTACTTCTTATTGCTATGCTGTGTTTCTATAGAAGCCAGTCATGATGGTCTACACCTCCCATGTGTTTGTTATAATTATTTATTAAATTTCGTTGTGGAATTTATACTTTTTCTTTTTTCTCAGAAGACCATCTTTGAACTTTTGGTGTGTACTCAATGTTATCAAAGTTTGTAGCAACAGCCACGTTCTTATTATCTTTCCATCTAATTATCATGATTTCATTTTTTTTTTTTTGTCAAACCGAAAATCACAAGTCCCAGAAAACAGATATTCAACTGCATCCTGAACGTTATTAAATACTTTTCTACTCATATTTTCATCTAAAGTGAAAAAAACACAATATTACCAGAGAGTCAGTTGAAAAAGGCCTTAACGTCCAGAGATCTATTTCTAGATCAGCAATATTTCGACACTAATTTTTACTATTTATATTTATTTTAAGAAAATATCGCTTTATATTCTAATAGCTACATCTATGAAGATATTAAAATACCAAAAACAGTTTAACTTACAGGTATCGCTTAGCTGTTTTCAGGGTTTATGCTAAGAAACGTCGAAAACCTGCGGAACGAAATGAGACAAACTTTCTCTTATCGCTTTAGATCAATGATCAAACAAAACAAGAAAACCACGTGTTGGTAAACAGGTGCATGCCTTGTCTTACCCCCTGTGCAATGTGTGGGGTAAGTTGAAAGCTATCTAAAAGTGAGTTTCCCACGCTATGTTTAGCGATCTAAAAATAAATCACTGGGTGCTAATGAGTTAAAAGAGAATTGTAATTGTATGATTTGATTATTATAATATAACAGACAATCTTAATTGTAAGAAACTAGGAAAATGATATTTTTAAGAGAAGCCTTGCAAATTGATTTCTTTGTGAATTGCTGTTGCAAATCAGAATCTTAACACTTAAATATAGCACGCTTTTTATTTAATCTGATATTTCCTCTATATTTCTCCTCTTCATTCTCCAATTTCTTCTAATAATGCAATTTAAATTATAATTATACTATAGAAATAAACACATTACTTACTGTTGGTATAAAATTAAAGCCCGAGATATTTTTCGTAGAAATGCACTTTATTTCAGAAATAATATTAGTGATGTAATATTACATTCACGAGATTTAGAAATAGACTGTAGTTCAATTAGCTTAGCTTGAAAAATTAAAATAAAAGTCTTATATTATGAGAATATTTGATGTTTTTAAATTATAGTAATCAAACATATATATGAAAATGATAAAATGATTTATTTAAGATACAAAATTGCACAAAGGTATGCAAATATATGAATTACAAAAATGTCTCTGAAAGATGCATTTTTATATGACTTTTATATGCAAAAATGAAGTATATTTTATTTAATCCAATGGTTGAAAGATAATGATAAAAAGTTTTAAAAGATTACGTCAGGAAGATATTGTACCAATCTATTCTTTGCCAACCTCATTAAACGCTGCAATAAAAAGTGGCATCATTTAAAAGCAAAACTTGTGCCATTTTCATTTGTTCGTGGCCGAGCTAAGCGTGGAATGTGTTGACAGCTCCATGTCTACGCGAAAACTGATTCTTATCGCTTGATTAATCATCAACTTCCTGTTAAATGTATTTGCTTTTGACCTCATTACGAGAGTTTCCTTTTAATATCGTTTATAACTCACGCAATTTCCAACTACACGTATTTTAGACCTGACATATAGATATAATTGAACTTCCCTACTTTAAAGTTATCATTATATATATAGTGTTTATATTTCTTTTAAAATATGTACATTTACCAAAATCGGCAGTTTTGGTCAAGGGAAATGGTATTTTTGAATAAAAGTCCTATTTCTGCATCTTATACTGGGACTATATCAGAACATCATATATTAGTGTATGAACAGCTATTATGAGCATATATTACTGTATATGAGTGTAAAAACAGATTATGGTAAATGTATAAGTGTTTTACATAAAATAACATCTGCGGATTTACTCTAAATAAGTTCGTTTACTACTTTTTATTTTCTTTTATTACCGATGAAAAAAAATAGTTTATATAAAAAAATACAAATTATATGCTATGGAAATATGTATATATTATATGTTATATACATTATATATTATATGTATATATTATATGCTATGCTAATTATATGCAAATTATATGCTTATTAATAAATAATACAAAATGGATCTTGAACGGCAATTGAAATGATATTTTATATTATTTCAGAAAAAAATGGGACGTTCTACCCTCCCATTGTTTAACAAAAATTTTATAATTTAGTTTATCAGTTGCATTTCAAGACAAAAGAATCACATAGAATTTCATATTTCCTTTCACATTTCTGTTCCTTATGCTTCAATATTAGATTATGGTGCTAATATAATGTATAATTTATTACAGAAAAAATGTGCTACACCTCCTTTTATCCTGTTTATGTTTAACGGAAGATTTATAATTTGGTTTATCTGTTGGAAATCAGAACAGAAGGATGACACAGAAATTCTGATTTCCACTGCTCCACCTCTTTCTCCACCCCACGAAATAACATTTAAACAATACAGGGGATAAACTAAACGTATTCGAAAAAGGACATGGGGCAAACATAAACACTATTACTCTCTCTCTCTCTCCCCCCCTCTCTCTCTCTCTCTCTCTCTCTCTCTCTCTCTCTCTCTATATATATATATATATATATATATATATATATATATATATATATATATATATATATATATATATATATATATATATATATATATACATATATATATATATATATATATATATATATATATATATATATATAAATATATATATATATATATATATATATATATATTTATATATATATATATATATATATATATATACATATATATACATACATACATACATATATAGCAACAGATGCATTATAGTCGTCGGTCCCGTCCGCCATGTTTTTTTTTGGCGACCAACAGAAAAACGCATGATTTGAAAAGTCACCAAGTAGAAAAACATGGCGGCGGTGCGTGTTTTCTGAAAGATCACAAAAAAAAAAAAAAAAAAAAAAAAAAAAAAAAAAAAAAAAAAAAAAAAAAACATGGCGGCTGTCACATATTTGAAACACAACATTAACAAAACTAAACTTTAAAAGGAAACAACAGATTAACAATTTAAAGTATTATTAAAATAAAATTAGCATAAACATCATCATTTTTTACGTTATTTAAAAAATAAATAACAGATTATTAATATTTATGATATGTGTCAACAGAGTGAACACAATATATATCATTTTAATAAGCACTAATATTAAGAATCTAACATGTGAGGGGTACCCCTCGTGCAAAGAAAAAAATAAAAATGTTCCAAACCAATTAACTTAGAATATCCTGATACATTTTAACTATTTCAAAACCGAAATAACTGCACCCGTCTTAACTAAATCCCAGAAAATGATAAGAACAAAAACAAAATTTTCCAAACCAAAGCATCTTGTTTGGTTTAGCATATTTTGATACTTTTTAACAATTTCAAAACAGAAATAACTTACTCGTTATAACTAGATTAACTAAATCCAAGAAAATGATAACAACAAAAACAAAATGTTCCAAACCAAAACTTCTTGTTTGATTTAGAACATATAGATATTTTTTAACAATTTCAAAACCGAAATAACTTCACTTGTCATAACTAAATTAACTGAAGCCCACTAACCAAATACATAAAAAAAACTCAAATTCGGAATTCCATCATCCCCACAAACGTGCCGTTTTAAATGAAATGCAAATCCAACCTCAAGTCTAAGAATTTCCTGATATTTCTTCACAATGCTACAAATAGTTAAAACCGAAATAAGAACATCCGCCATAACTAAATACCAAAAAATAACTTACCTACCTACGAGACAACCTAGTAATCCAAGTCTGGAACGAAAAGAATATTTAGAACTGAAAATTTGCGTAGATAGCAGGGTAATGACGTCAAAAATCACGTTCACTAATAGCTTCCATATTCCCCTATCAAAGTTAAGTCTTATACAGCAACCTAGTCATCGCCCCAAAAATCGCCAAGTTTACCATCAAAATCACCAAGTTTGGCGAGAAAAAAACCCGGCGGCTATAATGCATCTGTACCCATACATACATATATATATATATATATATATATATATATATATATATATATATATATATATATATATATATATATATATATATATACATCGTGTTGTCTAACTCAACCTCTAAATTCAGAGAACAAACTATGAGAAATATCATAAAACATAAGGTCATAAGGAAACCATATCTAGTACTGCAAATCACATAAATATCTATAATGGGGCGTGACCTAAAGAAAATAAAGCACTAAAATGTATTGGACGGGGCGTGAACTAAAGAAAGTAAAGGGATTGATAAGTGGAACGACAGTGTCATTATATGGAAAACTTTTACAAAAAATCTACTTAATTATCTATTTAGCAAACCGAAATCGTTTAATGTATTTAAATTTTTTAAGTTAAAATGAAACATAAATTATTTTGAAAGTGTAAATTTATTTAAAATATTAGCTTTATCTTGCTATAATAACAATATAGTATTATAATAATATATTTGAGGTTTACAGAGTAAAGAGGATAATTTGTTGTTAGTTTATAGATAATTTGTTGTTAGTTTATAGATATTTTAGCTTCTAGTTAAAAATTTTCAAACCTTTGTTACAGGTAAATGAATATTTTAAATTTACTTCGGTGTACCTGTTTAATGTTTTTAAAATAAATATTATTTTTCATAACAAAACTGGATAATTTTTTAGTTAGAACGTCTTTAATAATGTTGGAAAATATTATGAAAAGCGCTGAATTTCATTTTCCATTCGATTAAATAAGCTGTTATAGTTAAGGTTTTTACCTATGTTTCATTCATAAAAATTAAATTTTTTCTTAAAAATTCCAATACAGCTAAAAATATTAAAATAAAAAGCACTTGCATATTAGATGTTTATTACACGTAAATGCAGTAAAATAAAATAATGTTAGTACTTTGGCAAATTTTCTGCAAAATGTAAAAAAAAATTATAATTTTGCGAAAACACCAAAATATTTATGAGAACCAAAGAATTGTTCTAAAAACTTCATAGTTTTTGTGTGTTAAGTTAAGAGAATTTTGAACAGAATAGAATGATTTACGAGAGCAATTTTAAAGAAAATATCTCTAATATTTTTTATAAGTTTGACATAATATTAAAATAATACGGGGGTTTAGGAAATTATATGATATGTATAAAGTATCCTAAGGAAATAAATATGTCTGCTATAAAATTATACCATAACAAACTGTACGAAACTAAAGCTGTCAAATGTTTCAACTTTTAATAAAATATCCATTTCAGAAAAATTGACCAAAGTGACAATAAATGATTATCCACTCAAATTCAATCTTTTAACCCATTAATGCCCAAATTATTATTTTTTTTATGACGCATTGACATATAATTCATAAATTGGGTGTCTTTCACTATCAACATGAATATTATTATCGAATTTTATCAATAAATACCTTAGTTTTTTTTTTAAAAATGCTGATCTAAAAATAGATTACTGGGCGTTCGGAGGATATATTTTAGCAAATACACAACAATCAGTATTACTTCAAAATCGTGGTAAAAACGAACCAAATACATGAAAACTAATACATTTCCTTTTTAAAAACATTTATTTATCCAGAATTTCACAATATTACAGAACGTACTTAGTAACATTCAATTATCTTAAATTACAAAATTTCAATGTTTCTACAGTTTAGAGTGTAATTTGATGAAACATTTCTTTCATAAAGTGGCATCGTACTTCACACAATATGTTAGGGTCCTTCCTTGGCACCCTATAAGTCGGGGGTCTTCTACCCGTTTTATTTTATTTTATTTTATTTTATTTTTGTCTCATATTGTGATCCATTCTATTAAAGCGAACATAATCACTGAGATTAGCTTTTGAGAATGAATGAAAACTGTAAGGTAAACCTTTTTTCCGATTCCCAATTTTAGATATTTTACAGCAACAGTTCTTGGAAAATCTTGCGTGGACATAGAATCCCCTTTCTGAACATTTCTGTGCAGAATACTTGCATTCACTAGAGACATATCAATTATTCGAGTGAATAAACACAAGTACCATTTTTTACTTCTTATTGCTATGCTGTGTTTCTCTAGAAGCCAGTCATGATGGTCTACACCTCCCATGTGTTTGTTATAATTATTTATTAAATTTCGTTGTGGAATTTATACTTTTTCTTTTTTCTCAGAAGTCCATCTTTGAACTTTTGGTGTGTACTCAATGTTATCAAAGTTTGTAGCAACAGCCACGTTCTTATTATCTTTCCATCTAACTATCATAATTTCATTTTTTTTTTTTTGTCAAACCAAAACTCACAAGTCCCAGAAAACAGATATTCAACTGCATCCTGAACGTTATTAAATACTTTTCTACTCATATTTTCTTCTAAAGTGAAAAAAACACAATATTACCAGAGAGTCAGGGAAAAAAGGCCTTAAAGCCCAGAGATCTATTTCTAGATCAGCAATATTTCGACACTAATTTTTACTATTTATATTTATTTTAAGAAAATATCGCTTTATATTCTAATAGCTATATCTATGAAGATATTAAAATACCAAAAAAAGTTTAACTTACAGGTATCGCTTAGCTGTTTTCAGGGTTTATGCTAAGAAACGTCGAAAACCTGCGGAACGAAATGAGACAAACTTTCTCTTATCGCTTTAGATCAATGATCAAACAAAACAAGAAAACCACGTGTTGGTAAACAGGTGCATGCCTTGTCTTACCCCCTGTGCAATGTGTAGGGTAAGTTGAAAGCTATCTAAAAGTGAGTTTCCCACGCTATGTTTAGCGATCTAAAAATAAATCACTGGGTGCTAATGAGTTAAAAGAGAATTGTAATTGTTTGATTTGATTATTATAATATAACAGACAATCTTAATTGTAAGAAACTAGGAAAATGATATTTTTAAGAGAAGCCTTGCAAATTGATTTCTTTGTGAATTGCTGTTGCAAATCAGAATCTTAACACTTAAATATAGCACGCTTTTTATTTAATCTGATATTTCCTCTATATTTCTCCTCTTCATTCTCCAATTTCCTCTAATAATGCAATTTAAATTATAATTATACTATAGAAATAAACACATTACTTACTGTTGGTATAAAATTAAAGCCCGAGACATTTTTCGTAGAAATGCACTTTATTTCAGAAATAATATTAGTGATGTAATATTACATTCACGAGATTTAGAAATAGACTGTAGTTCAATTAGCTTAGCTTGAAAAATTAAAATAAAAGTCTTATATTATGAGAATATTTGATGTTTTTAAATTATAGTAATCAAACATATATATGAAAATGATAAAATGATTTATTTAAGATACAAAATTGCACAAAGGTATGCAAATATATCAATTACAAAAATGTCTCTGAAAGATGCATTTTTATATGACTTTTATATGCAAAAATGAAGTATATTTTATTTAATCCAATGGTTGAAAGATAATGATAAAAAGTTTTAAAAGATTACGTCAGGATGAAATTGTACCAATCTATTCTTTGCCAACCTCATTAAACGCTGCAATAAAAAGTGGCATCATTTAAAAGCAAAACTTGTGCCATTTTCATTTGTTCGTGGCCGAGCTAAGCGTGGAATGTGTTGACAGCTCCATGTCTACGCGAAAACTGATTCTTATCGCTTGATTAATCATCAACTTCCTGTTAAATGTATTTGCTTTTGACCTCATTACGAGAGTTTCCTTTTAATATCGTTTATAACTCACGCAATTTCCAACTACACGTATTTTAGACCTGACATATAGATATAATTGAACTTCCCTACTTTAAATTTATCATTATATATATAGTGTTTATATTTCTTTTAAAATATGTACATTTACAAAAATCGGCAGTTTTGGTCAAGGGAAATGGTATTTTTGAATAAAAGTCCTATTTCTGCATCTTATACTGGGACTATATCAGAACATCATATATTAGTGTATGAACAGCTATTATGAGCATATATTACTGTATATGAGTGTAAAAACAGATTATGGTAAATGTATAAGTGTTTTACATAAAATAACATCTGCGGATTTACTCTAAATAAGTGCGTTTACTACTTTTTATTTTCTTTTATTACCGATGAAAAAAAAATAGTTTATATAAAAAAATACAAATTATATGCTATGGAAATATGTATATATTATATGTTATATATATTATATATTATATGTATATATTATATGCTATGCTAATTATATGCAAATTATATGCTTATTAATAAATAATACAAAATGGATCTTGAACGGCAATTGAAATGATATTTTATATTATTTCAGAAAAAAATGGGACGTTCTACCCTCCCATTGTTTAACAAAAATTTTATAATTTAGTTTATCAGTTGCATTTCAAGACAAAAGAATCACATAGAATTTCATATTTCCTTTCACATTTCTGTTCCTTATGCTTCAATATTAGATTATGGTGCTAATATAATGTATAATTTATTACAGAAAAAATGTGCTACACCTCCTTTTATCCTGTTTATGTTTAACGGAAGATTTATAATTTGGTTTATCTGTTGGAAATCAGAACAGAAGGATGACACAGAAATTCTGATTTCCACTGCTCCACCTCTTTCTCCACCCCACGAAATAACATTTAAAAATACAGGGGATAAACTAAACGTATTCGAAAAAGGACATGGGGCAAACATAAACACTATTACTTTCTCTCTCTCCCCCCCCTCTCTCTCTCGCTCTCTTCTCCCTCTCTCTCTCTCTCTCTCTCTCTATATATATATATATATATATATATATATATATATATATATATATATATATACATACATATATATATATACATATATATATATATATATATATATATATATATATATATATATATATATATATATATATACATATATATATATATATATATATATATATATATATATATATATATATATATACATACATACATACATATATAGCAACAGATGCATTATAGTCGTCGGTCCCGTCCGCCATGTTTTTTTTTTTTTGGCGACCAACAGAAAAACGCATGATTTGAAAAGTCACCAAGTAGAAAAACATGGCGGCGGTGCGTGTTTTCTGAAAGATCACAAAAAAAAAAAAAAAAAAAAAAAAAAAAAAAAAAAAAAAAAACATTGCGGCTGTCACATATTTGAAACACAACATTAACATAACTAAACTTTAAAAGGAAACAACAGATTAACAATTTAAAGTATTATTAAAATAAAATTAGCATAAACATCATCATTTTTTACGTTATTTAAAAAATAAATAACAGATTATTAATATTTATGATATGTGTCAACAGAGTGAACACAATATATATCATTTTAATAAGCACTAATATTAAGAATCTAACATGTGAGGGGTACCCCTCGTGCAAAGAAAAAAATAAAAATGTTCCAAACCAATTAACTTAGAATATCCTGATACATTTTAACTATTTCAAAACCGAAATAACTGCACCCGTCTTAACTAAATCCCAGAAAATGATAAGAACAAAAACAAAATGTTCCAAACCAAAGCATCTTGTTTGGTTTAGAATATTTTGATACTTTTTAACAATTTCAAAACAGAAATAACTTACTCGTCATAACTAAATTAACTAAATCCCAGAAAATGATAACAACAAAAACAAAATGTTCCAAACCAAAACTTCTTGTTTGATTTAGAATATTTTGATATTTTTTAACAATTTCAAAACCGAAATAACTTCACTTGTCATAACTAAATTAACTGAAGCCCACTAACCAAATACATAAAAAAACTCAAATTCGGAATTCCATCATCCCCACAAAAGTGCCGTTTTGAATGAAATGCAAATCCAACCTCAAGTCTAAGAATTTCCTGATATTTCTTCACAATGCTACAAATAGTTAAAACCGAAATAAGAACATCCGCCATAACTAAATACCAAAAAATAACTTACCTACCTACGAGACAACCTAGTAATCCAAGTCTGGAACGAAAAGAATATTTAGAACTGAAAATTTGCGTAGATAGCAGGGTAATGACGTCAAAAATCACGTTCACTAATAGCTTCCATATTCCCCTATCAAAGTTAAGGCATATACAGCAACCTAGTCATCGCCCCAAAAATCGCCAAGTTTACCATCAAAATCACCAAGTTTGGCGAGAAAAAAACCCGGCGGCTATAATGCATCTGTACCCATACATACATACATATATATATATATATATATATATATATATATATATATATATATATATATATATATATATATATATATATATATATATATATATATATATATATATATATATATATATATATATATATATATATATATATATATATATATATATATATATATATATATATATATATATATATATATATATATATATATACATATGTGTGTGTTTACATCGTGTTGTCTAACTCAACCTCTAAATTCAGAGAACAAACTATGAGAAATATCATAAAACATAAGGTCATAAGGAAACCATATCTAGTACTGCAAATCACATAAATATCTATAATGGGGCGTGACCTAAAGAAAATAAAGCACTAAAATGTATTGGACGGGGCGTGAACTAAAGAAAGTAAATGGATTGATAAGTGGAACGACAGTGTCATTATATGGAAAACTTTTACAAAAAATCTACTTAATTATCTATTTAGCAAACCGAAATCGTTTAATGTATTTAAATTTTTTAAGTTAAAATGAAACATAAATTATTTTGAAAGTGTAAATTTATTTAAAATATTAGCTTTATCTTGCTATAATAACAATATAGTATTATAATAATATATTTGAGGTTTACAGAGTAAAGAGGATAATTTGTTGTTAGTTTATAGATAATTTGTTGTTAGTTTATAAATATTTTAGCTTCTAGTTAAAAATTTTCAAACCTTTGTTACAGGTAAATGAGTATTTTAAATTTACTTCGGTGTACATGTTTAATGTTTTTAAAATAAATATTATTTTTCATAACAAAACTGGATAATTTTTTAGTTAGAACGTCTTTAATAATGTTGGAAAATATTATGAAAAGAGCTGAATTTCATTTTCCATTCGATTAAATAAGCTGTTATAGTTAAGGTTTTTACCTATGTTTCATTCATAAAAATTAAATTTTTTCTTAAAAATTCCAATACAGCTAAAAATATTAAAATAAAGAGCACTTGCATATTAGATGTTTATTACACGTAAATGCAGTAAAATAAAATAATGTTAGTACTTTGGCAAATTTTCTGCGAAATGTAATAAAAAATTATAATTTTGCGAAAACACCAAAATATTTATGAGAACCAAAGAATTGTTCTAAAAACTTCATAGTTTTTGTGTGAACTTAGTAACCCACAGACATTTTTCTGCAATACCCACTATCTGAAAAATAAAAAAATTTTGAACTACCTTAACACCTTAATAGACACGCCCATACAGACGCACATATAATCTTCTTCCCGTGTGTTTGTAAAAGAATTTCTCCTAAACGGTTGGGCCGAACGATGGCCGAATGGTTAGGGCACTGACCTTCGAATCCGGAGTGTGGGTTCGAGTCCCACTAACGCATGGATGTTCGTAGCCGTTCGGAATCGGCTTTAAGCAATAGGTCCCGGTCTCATTAGAGCTCGTGTTGCAAAAAAGTAGACCGTAGTGCTCCCAACCAACCAACCTAAACGGTTGGACTGATTTTGATGAAATTTTGTGTATGTCATTAAGTTGACTCGCAGAATCATAATTCGATTCGATAAAAATTGTTTTTTTATTAAAAATCTAGAATTCCGCGGTTACTGAGATTATTTTCAAGCAGCTTGAAACTCTTCACTACTAACGTATCTAAGGTGCAACGGGTCAGCGCAACGGGCTTTAGTACGATAAGTCACGGGATCGAATTACCGTACAAGCTATATGGGAATTTTCCTTTAATCTAATTACGTTTGTGATGACTGCAGGAGTGGTAGCGTCAGTTATTTTTAAAATATTTTTCTACCTTACATTTCATCAGAACGATCCAATTCATAATTTATTTTAAAACAATGTACAGTTTTTGGATTTACAGGTTTAAAACAGGAAAAACGTCTCTCGGATAGTCTATCTGTATATATATTATATATATATATTTATATATATATATATATATATATATATATTTATATATACCGGGTGGGCATGCTTAAACTGACAGTGTTCACAATGTTCTGTAGCGCGATCTATTTGCGAGAATGAAGCCACATTTTGTAGGAAGATTAAACAAGACGGGGGAAGAAAGATTCCGGGAAAAACAAATTAGTTCCAAAAGTCACCACTAGGGTTATATTTGGAGCTGTGTAATAGAAAATAGAGCGTTAACAAATGCAAATCAATACGGAAAGTAATTTCTTAATTGTACCAATGAATGTAAAGTGAAATTTGAATAAAGAACAGTACAGATGCATTATAGCCGCCGGGATTTTTTCTCGCCAAACTTGGCGATTTTGTGTGGCAAACTTGGCGATTTTTGGGGCGATGACTAGGTTGTTGTGTATGCCCTAACTTTGATAGGGGAATATGGAAGCTATTGGTGCACGTGATTTTTGACGTCATTACCCGACTATCTATGCAAATTTTCTCTTCCAAATATTCTTTTCGTTCCAGACTTGGATTAGTAGGTTGTCTCGTAGGTAGGTAAGTTATTTTTGGTATTTAGTTATGGCGGATGTTCTTATTTCAGTTTTAACTATTTGTAGTATTGTGAAGAAATATCAGGAAATTCTTATACTTGAGGTTGGATTTGCATTTCATTCAAAACGGCACGTTTGTGGGGATGATGGAATTCCGAATTTGAGTTTATGTATTTGGTTAGTGGGATTTAGTTAATTTAGTTATGACGGGTAAGTTATTTCGGTTTTGAAATTCTTAAAAAGTATCAAAATATTCTAAACCAAACAAGATGCTTTGGTTTGGAACATTTTGTTTTTGTTCTTATCATTTTCTGGGATTTAGTTAAGACGGCTGCAGTTATTTCGGTTTTGAAATAGTTGAAATGTATCAGGATATTCTAAGTTAATTGGCTTGGAACATTTTTATTTTGTTCTTTGTACAAGGGGGGTTGAGGGGGGAACCCCTCCCCTCACATGTTAGATTCTTCATAATATTAGTGCATATTAAAATGATATATATTGGGTTTACTCTGTTGACACATATCATAAATATTACTAATCTGTTATTTATTTTTTAAAAAACGAAAAAATGATGATTATTATGCTAATTTTATTTTAATAATACTTTAAATTGTTAATCTGTTGTTTCCTTTTAAAGTTTAGTTTTGTTAATGTTGTGTTTCAAATATGCCACGTGACCGCCGCCATGTTTTTTTTGTGATCTTTCAGAAAACACGCACCGCCGCCATGTTTTTCTACTTGGCGACTTTTCAAATCATGCGTTTTTCTGTTGGTCGCCAAAAAAAGCATGGCGGACGGGACCGGCGACTATAATGCATCTGTTCCATGACCAATGAATGTAAAGTGAAATTTGAATAAAGAACTTCTTTTGCTCAGCGAATGTGATATTGCACATCACGAGACTTTATCGGTGTTTATGTAGATTTTAGGCTTTTGTAAAAGTGTTGCCTTATTGCACTTGAACTGAATAAGAATAAAAGGTAATTTTATTCCGTATTGATTTGCATTTGTTAACACTCTATTTTCTATAACACAGCTTTAAATATTCTCCTAGCGGTTACTTTTGGAACTAATTTGTTTTTTTGCGGAATCCTTCTTCCCTCGTCTTGTATAATCTTCCTACAAATTGTGAAGTCATTCTCGCAAATAGATCGCACTACAGAACACAGTGAGCACTGTCAGTTTATTTATGGCCACCTGGTATATGACTAATTTTATAGAACGTTTAGGCTAACTGGTTAGTACATAAAGCAAACTATTATTAATATTTTGAGCGGGAAAAATTTGATCTTTATACTAGGTTTGAAGGCTTTAAAGGCGATGGAGCAACTTGACTCTATGGGCCAAGACCTTCAATCCAGAGGTTTTTAACAGTAAGCACAAAAATGAAAACGAGCGTAAAATAAACAACTAAAAGAATAAAGAAGAGATAGAAGGGTGGATTCATGAGTTCATAACACAAAAAAACTAGAGAGTAGAGAGTTTAGGGGTAGAAAACATAAAATGTTTTTGTGCCCAGGGATATCCGTGCAAAATACGTGATTTAACAAATAAAAATAATAAATATCATAATAAGTTGATAAATAGTAAAAGTTAATTTTAAAAATTGCACAACAACTTTAAAAATAAGAACGTATAAAAAAACATAATAAATAAATTTAATAAAACTTCTAGGAATATATGACATTGTCGGGGACAGAACAGTGAACCCGAGATATTTGACGAAATAAAAGGCAGAAAAATTACCAAGTGTACCACGCCTACATATAGTGAAAAGCCTTATTGGTAAATATGATAGTCCTGTGATTTAAATATTATGCTCCGCCCTCGCCATGAGAAAGGAGAGCCAAGTCCGAGAAAAACAGTAAACATCGGGGTCTCTTTGCAGAGATCGGGAAAGGTACGAAAGATGATGTATGACCAGTTTAAAATGTTTTAAAGCTTTTTTCTTACATTTTTTATTTTTAATTAATATCTGAGATAACAAATAAAGTTATTGGTTATTTCTGAGATATAAATAGTATCATGCAAATTAGTTTCTCCGTCCTTTTCAAAACATCCGCCCCCTTTTCAAAGAAAAACGATTGCTAACGCCTCACCTTCCATACTCTTGCAACGCTTATATCTTCCTTGTCCTAAAACAGTTTACTCGGTTATAAAACCGCATAGTGTTAAGACCAAATATTCTCATGGTATACCATT
>CM063497.1:106780382-106792882 GCA_032207245.1 Pardosa pseudoannulata | reverse complement strand
TTCATTCGAAAAATGAATTGATACTCTAAATCATTATCTCAATTATCGAAGCTGCCTGCATACTAAAACGAAGTTATTTTTATACAAAAGTATACACAAAAGCTGCCTGCATACTAAAACAAAGTTATTTTTATATAAAAGTATACACAGACGTTACCTGTATACTAAAACGAAGATATTTTTATACAAAAGTATACACAGAAGCTGCCTGCATACTAAAAAAAAAGTTATTTGTATACAAAAGTTACATCAGACCCATTAGGACTTATGATTAATGTGATAATTGCATTCCAAATACTTATCATATTTCGAATACTGTAGTAACTTTATGTAGTACTTCAACGTTTACTAAAACAATTTATCTTTATAAAATACAAAATTGATTAAAGATGATAATCGTATTATAAAATAGTACATTTTTCGATAGTCTCGAGTATTTAATAACGATTTTGAGCAGCACGTCAGTCTCTGCAAACTAACAGTGAACTTCTCACGTCAGAAGAATTAAAACTTTTACATCAAATAAAAGACATTTAACATATTTCAAATTCTAAATTACTTTTATGCAACACTTCGAGGTATAGTTACTCAAAAAGTACCAATGTAGAAAATGCCATACTTGGTTTTGCATTGATTAACGATGATCTTATTATTATGGAAAAGAATTTATTTCGATAGATATTTCATTTTATTTAAATAACAAATTTACCAAGCATGTCAGTCGCTGGGACAGTTAACTTTTCGTTCAAAAGTATAATTATACCAAATGTCAAACTGAAATTCACTTAGCTGAAATATATCTTTACAAATAAGTATATTAGAAACAAATTTTTCTTACAATTATGTAAAACAAATGTTTTCTTCTAAAAATCAAAACTTTTAAGGGATCAGAGAATTTAAAATTAATCACAAATAAACTGATAAAAATAGCAGATTTATGATGTGAAATAAAAAAGTAGATTTATCATGTCATAAAATAAAATCTATCGTACGTATTAACAGAATTCTGGTTTACAGAATTAAATAAATACTTTCTAATTTATATAAAAATTAGTTTTTAATTTACTTATTTTAAAAGTTTTTATTTAGTTATTTATTTTGAAGCTACTTGGATTTCTAATTTTTTTTCATGTGGTGTGCACATTTAATTTGTGTTAAATATATGTTTAGTAAAACATACATAAATAATTTTTATAAAGTTAGAATCGTATTAAATATTTAGGAAATATTTTATTCTGAAATGTAGTATCGTCAAAACGTATACCATAATAGAATAATTTTAATTCACTTAACCTTAAGATAAAGTTTCAAACATGTATAATAAAATCCAAATTGTTATATGGATTTGCAGTAAATAGTCTATGTTATTTTATACATATAATTTTAATGGATATGACATTTTTTTTTATAATAAAAAATAAAAACTGTTAAATTTGAAAATTTAAAACAATTAGACTTTGTTCTTATATAGCATAAAATTTATCGTAGTATTAATAAGAAAATAAAAGCTATAATTAGCGTTAATGAAATATAATATATTGATTCAAATATACATATTTAAAATGTTAATTTCCTGATGAGTAGAATTTTATTTATTGTATTGATGAATATGTTTAAGTTTTTAAAATTTATTGTTGCATATAACCAGATAAATTAGTTTATCAAAATTTGTCATTTTTAAGCATATTTAAAATAATAATATTAATAATAATAATATTCTTGTATAATTTTAAAAATTGTTTATGTTATGAATCTACTGCGGGTATGAATCTCTTGCTCTTTTCTGTCTTTTTTACACGTTATTACTTCATGGTTATGTTTATGTCTAAATATAAGTAGAAACACAGATAGCTAATTAAATAGTACACGTCTCTGTTTTAATTAAAAACATTTATAAAATGGTTTAGTAAATTAAAATAGCACCAATTCTTTTTTACAGACTGTTTATATAATTATTTTTTTATGATGAGGTGGTCTGTCATGAATAAAACAAATCGGATTAGTCTTGAAAGGCATGTTGTATGTCGGTATTAACAGATTATTTAAACAGTAACATCGTATACTGAAGATTTTACTAATGCATATATAATATACGTGACGTGACAAACTTCAATATCTTACATAGGATTTGTAAGGTAGAAGGGCCTTTGCTACATCTTCTACCATAAACATTTGTCCACATCCTGTAAAATCCTGCTGCACAAAACAGTGCTAAGGCATACTGTTAAAGGCTGCTCAGGTCTGGGGCTTTGTGGGGACCATTCATATTGTTGAATGAGAGCTGAGAACAAAACCTTCCGGATCTGCGTAATGCTCCATGGTACTGTACAAACATTTTAATTCTCAGCAACTTCAAGGAAGCTTTAATAAGGGAAGTCATTAAAAACTTAGCTTCAAACTTCTTTAGTAGGATTTTTACTGTTAACAATGAAGAGCTAACGAGCATGCCTGATTATGACATTACATTCGATTTCCGTAGGTCAAGAAACACTTACTAGGATTTGTAAAGCGCGTTCCTCCCATAAAATAAAAGGTTATACCAGATACATGTGCGGATACTAGAATGTTGCTTTTCATAAAGTGGATTGTTTCGAACGTTTTCTTTCTTTTGTAACGTATTGACTGCTAATGAATTGCATTTATAATGTTCCGCAAATAATGCAAATTTCGTCCGATTCCCCCGTTAGGATGGAAATGTGGTACCACATTTCCATCCTGTATAAAACCCATCAGAACATCTTTGTAGAGAAAATAATTAAAAAAATTAAAAACCTCTAATAAATCTATTATTATTGTATTTCTTTATTTATTTGTTATTATTTTGTAAAGAGTGAAAGAGAGGGAAAATACAATATAATTAATTCGTAATGTGAAATTGTGTTGTATATGTGCTGTTTTATTTTATTCTTAAACTTGAGTCCGCAACAGTTTTGTTGATATGGCAATATATTTAAAAGTTCAACTTGGATATAAAACTATAAGCTCCTAGGTGCCACATATCTTCATATGCCTACGTCTACATCGAAGGCTTTAACAGCCATTCCGGCTGGGATGAATTTGGGGGAATTTTAGGTTTCTAGCTTTTGTTTTTATTTCTTAAATGGGCCCTAAAACCTTTTTAATTTTCATATTAAAAAGCCCGCATATTATTTCATATGCGGGCTTGGCGAATGCGGTAATACACGCGTAGCGGGGGAATCGGACGAAATTTGCATTATTTGCGGAACATTATAAATGCAATTCATTAGCAGTCAATACGTTCAAAAGAAAGAAAACTTTCGAAACAATCCACTTTATGAAAAGCAACATTCCAGTATCCGCACATGTATCTGGTATAACCTTTTATTTTATGAGAGGAACACACTTTAAAGGCTTTAAAGGTTTTAAAGGCGATGAATCAACTGGACCCCTATGGGCCGAGCCCGTCAATAAAGAGGCTTCTGTCAGTAAGCACAAAAATGACAACGAGCGAAATATAAACAAATAAAAGAGCAAAGAGATAGAAGGGCAGATTCGTGAGTTCATAACACAAAACTAGAGAGTAGAGAGTTTATGGATAGTAAAAAATAAAAATATTTTTGTGGACAGTGACATTCGTACAAAAATAAGCCGAAAAAAAGATCGAAAGGGTTTTAAAATTTTGGAAAAATTAAAAATATAAGTTTTAGTACTAAATAATTTGGATTAAAAACCAGAAATGGGCCTAAATAATAGTTTTTAAATGTACGATAATTTTTATTGACTTAGTTAAGAGTTTATAAATTTTTGTTTATTGATTAATAATGATCAGATACGATAATTTTGAAACATTTAGAAAAAAATATAATATTTTAAAAATGAATAAAGGAACACACTTTACAAATCCTAGTCGGATATTTTTTCCCAGTTATTAGAATTTTCTGGTGTTTTTTTAGGTCTCCAGAAAGCAACTGAAGCTCTCTGAATCATTAACAATACGCGTGGACTGTCCACTGGTCACAGGAAATACATCACTATCAGTATCACGATCACTGCACGAATACTGCGACAAGGAATCAGCAAATATTTCGTCTTCACCAGAGTCATTATCGTGTAAATCCATTTTTAGATTAATTTTATTTAGGCTTTTATTTTCTCAAAAAAGGATAACCGTATTCAATGATTTACCAAACGAAACTGAAATCAATTTGTAGCAAAGAAATTCCGCTTAGAAACACATCGCTGCTTAGGAGCTCTCGTACCTGACTTCTCTGGGCCAAGCTCTCTAAGTCAGATTACTGTAGATGCATGGAATGAGACATATCTGATAATTTGCAACACGAAGGACAAGAATCGAAGTTAAGTTAGGAGATATAAAATGTAACAATTAGTTTATAATAAGCTAAGGTTCACGAGTTCAGTGAAAGCGAGAAAAACACATAATAAGTTTAAGTGGACATTAAGTACAAGGTTAGGTAATCAATTTAATAAAACTCAAAGTAGATAAACGAACATACTGAGATAAGATAAGTATATATCCAAGTAAAAGACAATTTTTTTATATTATAACATTAAGAGAAGATAGAAGCATACAAGAAGCATAGTAATTTTCGGACCGAAAGTCCGAGGGATCCAGCTAAGTGCTAGGAAGAATTTGGTTGGGTCTCGAAGGCCTATAGAATTTGTGCATCTTAAGGCAGGTTCCCTCTTAGGAGGGAATAAGATCTAAGTTCAAGATCATACGTTTGAGCGTTTGGGATTCTGCTTAATCAAGGCATCAAAGGTGATGACGCAACTGGACTCTGTGGCCTAGCCCGTTAATCCAAGGCTTCTATCAGTAAGCACAAAAATGACAACGAGCGAAAAGTAAACACATAAAAGAGCAAAGAGATAGAGGGTTGATTCGTGAGATCATAACACAAAACTAGAGAGGAGAAAGTTGAGGGATAGTAAAACATAAATATATTTTTTGGCCAGTGACATCCGTACAAAATAAGCCGAAAGAATTTGATAAATAATGAATAAAACAAATATTTTAAAAAATTTGGAAAAAATAAAATTATAAGTTTTAAAATAAATAAACTGTTTTAAAAATCAAATAAAGGGCTAAAAAATAATATTTAATTATATTAATAATTTTTATTGTTATAATTTTGATGTTATAAATTTTAAATTGCTTAGTAGTGATGATTGGGTACGAAAGTTTGATGATTTGGAAAAAATATAAATACAAGTTTTAAAAATAAATAAAATGGTCTAAAAATCCAAAAAGAGCCTAAATAATAATAAATAATCACAAAAAACAATTTTTAAGAATTTTAATTTAGATTTGAAAATTTTGCCTTCGTCGGGGTTTGAACCCGACGACAATGCAATGAAGGTGAGCGGTGAGCAAGGCGTGTTACTAACCAAAGCCACACCTCCTACTTATAGTGTTCCAGACAAAATAAGTATTCGTGGATTGCGAAATTAAGCTGCCTCAACAATTCTGCTTAAGTGGATCAAATTACAACCATATATGCAATACCAAGAAAAAATAGTGGCGATCTCCCTTTCCCGCCGATAACACACACTTTGCTCAAAAAAGGAGATTACTCGCTCCCGCAGATAACAATTGGTACGCCAAGTGGGTAATGCCCGTTCCCGCATGTAATGACTCAATTTTCTCCACAATTTGCGCATTTAAAGGTTTGGGGTTCAGCATTACAATCATTTGCTTGATAGTTTTGGTGCTATATTGTAATTTAAGTGTGAACGACAGTGCTCCTGACAGCGAGAGCAATAAGGGATACATATACTATTTTTCAGATTTAATCCTACGGTAATTTATAATTTTTATATTTTCAATTTCATTCAAAGCAGAGTTTGGTACTAGTGTAGCAAAGAATAAAGGCATTGGTTTTTTAGTTTTTCTAAAATTTATTTATGATAATTAATATGAATAAATTTATAGCACGGAAGATTCATACCAAAGGCAGTTTACACCAAACACTGATGTTTTCTGGGAGGAAACCATTGGCAAACTATAGCTTCTTTAATAGTCCTTTTAACATAATAACAATTCAATCCAACCCACAGATAATAATGAAATAATTAACATAATTAATAAACTAACAAATTGAAAAAAAATCAGGATATGTTAATATCCCGAATAACTCAATTAAAAATATACCAAATCTCCAAATCATGAAAATATGATATTGTAATCCCTATTTTAAAGCCCAGTTAAAAAGTAGTGACCCCCGGTATTCTAAAAATCTGTAGGACAAAACCTACACAGACTAGTCGACATTGTGACGTATCCGGCCCCTGTTTTAGGTGACACAGTGAAGAAGCAGATGTTTCTTGATTATATAATTTATTTGCACCTTTCAACTATATATAAATTTCTATATTACAAATAATACAATTGCAGTCATGCAATACAATAGGCATAGGCCTGAGTAGAGACATACAAATATTATCACTTCCGAAAGGTTTGAGAACCGACGGAAGAAAACTATTCGTGGTAGCTTTGTGTTAATAGTTCTCGGTAGTAAATTATGAAGACAGCACAACACTGTAAAGTAATCTCAATCAGATGAGGGTGCTTTGCTGTTGCACTAATGGATATTTTCGAAGAAGATAAAAATAAAGTAAAGGGTTCCTAGGAGGAATATAGCTGTTATCGATCCTGTAGAGGAATCGGATTAGAAGAAACCCAAGTCACAGGGTATAGCTAACAATCTCTGTTCGAGATTATTCCAAGTTGGGATTATCACTAAGAAAACTCTCGGATGGAGAGATTGGTCAAAGAGATCTTAGAATTAGCTGGCTACTCGCTAATCAACTATCAAACTAGTTAAAAATCTCATTTCGCCATTTTAGGGGAGGGGCCTGTAAGAGAGGCCTCACCCACAATTTCTTCATTGGATCACCTGACCATAATCTCACCTTCAACCGACTTGATTGGTCTGTTCTAGATAAGCTACCTGCTGCAAACACGGGACTCTTCGTAATTTCGTGTCGGTGAACGATCTAACACCCCCGCGACCCCTTTGAAGACTCGCGCCAACACTGATCATCTTTCTGGCTGTCTGTTCTGGCTGTCCTGTTGTTCTGCTACCTGTAGGACACACAAAAGCCTAGCCATCGTGGTGCCGAGTAAAACAACTTCTTTGTCTCCACATAAAAGTAAGTCTGTCAAACTCTTCCAAGAAACAAAGTCTCTGTGAGGGAGGAAACCCCGTTACAACATCCTAGAATTATTATTCGAAAGAAAGTGAATTAAAATTAATGAGGCAAAAACAAAATCCATATCTTTAGGTATAAATCCAGTCGGTGTGTCAGACTTAATTTACTTCGAGAGAGAAATAAAACCTCTAGGAATTTAACTTGATAGCAAATTAAACTGAAATAAAAACATGAATTATATTATAAAATTATGTAGTACACATAATGACATAACACACATTCTTTTTAATAAAAATCTAAGTCGTAATAAAATTCTTCTCTATAAAATTATAATAACTTTGGCATTATCCTGTGCTTCTCCAGGTCTGCAGATAATCCAAAATATAACCCTGAAAGTGGTCGGTAAAGCAAACAAGTATCTAGCAAATATTTAAGCATAAAATGATTGCAGGTTGAAAGGTTGACCCAATCATTGAAACTATTGTCAAACTAGCATCAAAATGTTTAATAAACCAAAGGTAAGGTGTAGCGTTTTAGTAACTATGCACTTTCGGCAATGAATTATGCCCCTGATTATGATTCACGTCCTGAACCAACTCTCGGTTTCTCTGTTTCTCGTTTGCTTCTTCTGCATTTGACCGCCATGATTTATGCAAAAGTAAAAATATTGTAACTAAAATTACTAAATACCGATAACTAAACCTTACTCAAGCTAAAAGTCAAATTATTACTTGGTTAAACTAGTAATTTTTGAAAAATATTGTACTTATTAGTCTGTATTTACATTCATCTTTAAATTTTTTTTATTTCATTATTAGTTTTTTATATGTTTAATTTTAAATTATTTTTTTTTAAGTTTTAGTTTTAATTTATCAGTCATACACTGTTAATGTTCCTTTATGCTAAGTCCATTACAGGGATTGAAAGTAAAAATATTATAACTAAAATTACTAAATACCGATAACTAAACTTTACTCACGCTGAAAGTCAAATTATTACTTGCCTAAACTAGTAATTTCTTAAAATTATTGTACTTATTTGTTTGTATTTACATTAAATTTTATTAAATTTTTATTTTATTATTAATTTTTTCTTTTTATATGTATAATTTTATTTTTTATTTACTTAAGTTTTTTAAAGTTTTAGTTTTAATTTATCATACACTGTTAATGTTCCTGTGAAGCCTTCAAAGTTCTTGAGTCAAGAGAGCGCATGAAGAAGGATCACAGACTTAACAGAATTGGAACTCACTTTTTTTTCTGGAGTAAATACTGTCTAAAATAACAAAGGGATTCTAATATCCCAAAACATTTCGAAATGTAAAAGATGTTTGCTAGGGTAACATATCCACAATGATCACAGTCTTAAAAAAGAATTAAATATTCTCACAGGAATGCCTTTCCAGGGTGCCCAAACTATTCCTCGTTCGGTGTCCGAGACCTTGTCTTTCCTTATATGAGCGAACTTTACGAGTCTCCCGAACGTAATTGCTAAAAAGCTGGCTCCGTCGAATGTCGGCCGAACGATTGGCCGAAGGTAGAGCTGCGCTGCTCTTCGGAACCGGAATTCACGGGTTCGAATCCACGTGCTGGCATGGATGTTCGTAGCCGTTCGATCGGCTTTAAACTGTATCCCGGTTCTCATTAGCCCTCGTGTGCAAAACAGTAGACCGTAAGCGCTCCAAACCAAAAACCGAAAAAAAACCAAAACCGGGTCGAATGTCTTACGCGGAAGCCTCCACGAGTACAAAACACCTACGTAAAAAATGTCGAAAAGCCCCGAGTCTCAAAATTCTAGGCTTTTTATACCTGAAAGTCAGTTACGGTCCCTGAGAACTCCAGTTAAGGTTACAGCTGAACAAAGCGTTAGTGTTCGGAACCAAGGAGTCTTCACATTCCTTACATGCTAAGTCCATTACAGAGTTTGAAGAGCTTTCATCTCACAGGCACTCCATAAAAATCTATACCAATGTGCATATTTTCTTCGCCAAAATCAGTTCTCGATTAACCAAGATTGAAAAGAATTTTGCCCGGTTGTGTAATACCAGATATACTCATGGTGAAAATAATTTTCAAAGTATATTTTAAGTCATTTTTGGAACATATCGAAATTAAAATAACTTAAACCAGGCATGCCCAACCCGCTGCCCATGGGTCGCATGCTGCCCATTTAAAATCTCTTTGCGTCCCAACTGAAGTTTTGAACTGTTTATACAGTTTTGGTCATTTTGGTTAATTACAGTTGAAACATAGAATTTTAGTTGTTAATGTTTGCAACAATTAATATCACATATTATGTACGTTAAGACTTGATAGTAACCAACTTAAAACTGGTCTTTGAGTGGGGTTGGACAGGTTACTTTGAAATTTAAGTGACCATAAAAACTTCTTCAAATATTCTACTGAAATCGCAAAATTACTTAAAGAATTCAATACTAGATTCTATACATGCAAAAGTTTGAGAAAATCTTTAAAATATTCTTAGCTCCAATGAATGCAGAGGTTAAATCAATGCCTCCAAATTTACGAATGGAGCTAATAGAATTGCAATCAAACATTGAGCTAAAATGCCTCTAAGAAAGAAATAACATTGAGTATTATTAAAAATATACCACCGAAGATAAATTTCCAAATTTAAGACGATTCGCAATGTGCATTATATCAGCATTTGGAATTACTTATCGCTGGGAATCCTTTATTTCCAAATTAAACCTGGTAAAAACAAAGTTTCGCAGCAGCTTGCTTGATAAAAACGAGGAGCGTCGACTACATTTGTCCGTTGATATTAACAAAATCTCTAGTAAAATACAAAAAAAAAAATCTCACATTAATTTTAAAATAATACATGTGGTAGTGCTTGTGAATAAACTACAATATATATTTATAGTATAAATACAATAATAATATTTTAACCCTCATGAATAGGGAGGAAGATAAGGTGTTTGGGGTGATTATAAATACAGTATAGTTAATGTTTATTGTCGTTGTAGTTATTATATACGTGTAACACAACTTTTATGAGTAGTCGCAACTGGCACTGTAAAAATACATATTTTGAATAGTACATGATAATAAAATATTGTCGCGTAGATGAGAAGAACGTGGTAAATTCAATGAAACGCTCAAGACCAACTCATAATCCCTGCTTATATACAGTTTTAGAACCTTCCAGACTTTGAAGGTCCACAGAAAATTAGGAATTATAATTAACATAATTTTACATGATCAAATTATATTAACATAAAGTAAATTCTAATTAAAATCAATTTTTAAAGATTACATGCTTCTCTTGCTTTCGAACCAGTAACCTCCCGTTCACGAGTCCGATACTTTACCGAATGAGCCACGACGTATCTGACAAAAGGGAACGATTTTCACTACAATATTTTGAATAATTTGTTGTTTTATTTTTATATGTGCAGCCCACTTCACTGAGCCACGACGTATCTGACAAAAGGGAACGATTTTCACTACAATATTTTGAATAATTTGTTGTTTTATTTTTATATGTGCAGCCCACTTCAGTTCAGTAAATTGTTTTTTGGCCCACCAACCGATTTGGGTTGAGCACCCCTTGACTTAAACAATATTTAATATTTATTTCGAAATTTAAACCATTTTATTCAAATATATTGATGAAGGCACAGTACATTTTGAACCAGACAGATTACAATAAACGGTTTTTAACCTTTTGACAGTTTCATTTTTTTTCCAGAATTCGGTCAAAAAATGTCACATTTTTTATTGCATTTTTTTGTTCATTTTACATTTTTAAGTAAAGATATGTTATTAAAATTAACATTTCTAATATTTTTAAGCATTTATTACAACTTTTTTTTTATGAAAACATCATAGAACTGAAGTTTACCTTTAATCTCATCGATATCCAAATTAATTTTTGGAATTCCAGTGAAAGCAAATCTAGGAGGCGGATCCGAAGGATTATCACAATTAATTTTTAAAAATTGTCTTGCTTAACTGCTTCCATCTGTACTACTATCAGATTCACTACTATCCAGGTCATCTAGTAAACTTTCGCTACTATTATTTACCGATAATTCAGTTTCTGATTCCAAGTCACAGTTCGAATCGCAAGAAATTAGCTCCATAAGCTCTGAATCCATTATTTAAAAGTAAAAATATATTATTCAACTCTTACATTAATAAAATTATCAGACGGTTAGTAAAATATAACCAAAAAGCTATACACTGAAAGATAACAATTCGTCTTCTGATACAAAACGTGCGAAAAAACCCGCGCTTTTGAACCAATCAGAGTAGAAAATACAATAAACTGCAAACTATCATTTACTGTACGAATAATTTGTTACTAAAATTGGAAAAAATACGGCTGAAACAGTGCAAGCAAAATAGAAATCAGATTGCCCGTACGGCTTACGAGCAAATCAGTAAATTATCGAGAGCTGTGCCCGTACGGCATACGGGCAATACAGGGAAGGGGTTAAAGAGCATAAATGATCAAAACACTTATCGGCAATCCGAGGTTATCGTGCACTTCACATGATCATTGATTCTTCCGTTCAGTGAAAACTGTTGGCCTAGTGAGGTACATTTATATGGTTTTGGTTGTTTAGAGTGTTTCAGTTTACTGTTTTGCTATGCGATGGCTAATCAGATATCTTGAGCTGAAACAGGAATGGGCGTCTAAGCTAGTTTCACGTATTACTGGAGTCCCCATGAGAAATTACAAATTAGAATGAAAACTTATTCCTCATGCTGAATTATTTATTTTAAATATAAATAAAGGTGAGCATAAGCAATAATGTTGCTAATTATTCGATCATCTCAAGGAGACTATACTTGAATGATGATCTACCGAACATGCCGTCTTGGTCTTATAAAAAGAAAATGGTGAGACAACTGCAGCAGAATATTTTAGCTGCACAGTCCTTCCCTCTCTCTCTCACTCAAAGGAGGCCGACAGATCTTTCGAAAAACTCCGTTGGATAAAGTTGCCTTGGCCGAAGATGGCTACTCAGCTCTCTTGCCCAATGGGATTCGAAGGAGTATCACTGAAGCCACTTTCGTCTTTAGGTCAGTCTGTTAAGCTAGCATTCTAGTAGTGTAAATCTTTGTTACAAGACCTATTGCTTAAAACCGATTCAAAACGTCTACGAACATCAATGATTGCAGTGGCATTCGATATCGTGGACGTCGGTTCCGAAGAGCAGCACTCACCTTTTGACATGAAATATATACATACATACATATATATATATATATATATATATATATATATATATATATATATATATATATATATATATAATATATATATATATATATATATATATTATATATATGTATGTATATATATATATATATATATATATATGTATATATAAGTAT